>JAECUM010003744.1:0-105467 GCA_016617855.1 Megalonaias nervosa
TATATATATATATATATATATATATATATATATATATATATATATATATATATATATATATATATATATATATATATATAGTGTTTGTGTGTATGTGCTTCAGGCTACGATGAAACCATGACTGGGACTATTCTCTTTCCAAGAGGATTATATCTCTCCAGTCCATCTGTAACACCTTTCTCTACAGTCCATCTGTAATACCTTTCCCGTAGCACGTCGGTCAATATTGTAACTGTTAAAATCGGTGACGTTTATGACCTTATGTCACGGAAAGGTTTCGTACCCGAATGTGAGCAAATGCATATAAGGAATTTAGATGCAACGTGAGTGAATGGATGTAAGGTAACTAGGTGTAAGTAACAAAATGTGAAGAATTTTTTTAAAGCAAAAAACAGACTCATTAATTCTTTTAACTGTGCGTAATATAAATATATAATAAAATCTAACATGTCTTGCAGATTATTTGGAGTCGATTGAATAAATAAATAAATAATAAATAAATAAATAAATAAATAAATAAATAAATAAATACACCATTTTATAACAGGCCAAAAGAGTCTGAGAAAAGACGTTTTTGCGCACATGTACAGATTTGTTGGATTTCTGTTCGAAGATGGAATGGGCTGAATAGATATTGTATGTGATATTTCAGAAACTGTAACGCAGGCTTTGCTGCAAGCGTGATACACAAGTCTTTCTTGTTTCATGTAACCTTGACGAGCAAACATCTAACAAATCTTTAGGCAGAATTTTGCTGGACATTCATTGACAACTTATTTCAAAAGTCAGTTTAAAAAAAAAAAATTCTCACCAGAAACTGGATCCCCTACAGAGCAATGTAATTTTTCTTTCCTCGTCCTAATTTTATATTAAATACAAAAATGGATTGACATCTCTTTATCATGTGCATGTATAGCTTCCAAATAGATGAAAGTTATGTACTTAAGATCTTAACATTAACAAAACCTGCTTTGCTCCATCTAAGAAGGTGTCCTTAACCGCGTTATCTTTAACAGCGCATTAGCCGAGATCATCTTCGTCGCAGGGTCTATATAATTGTGTCTGCCTGTGTGTGCCTACATACAGTTAAAAAGAATCTAGGTTCTAGATAGATGACTTTATTCATTCCGTTGCAATACCATTTGAATTGTACATCTGCACTCTGCAACAATACTAAGATTCAAGATTGTGATAATTATGGATAGATCGCATTAACATTGAGCAAACTGTTCGCGCAAAAGGATAGTGTAAAATAAATATAACTCCCCAACTGCCATGCTGTTGTTTTTCAGAATATTTTGACCATTGTGCAATCTTGCAAGCAACCCTCTGCATATCTCTCTCTCTCTCTCTCTCTCTCTCTCTCTTCACAAGAGACTCGACAAAATGTTTTTTTCCTTCTTATATCACGCTGCTCAAAGTCAACGAAATAAAAGTTTTTTCTACAGTGATATTTGTCAAAAACAACAACTTCACTTTACTTTAGTCTTCTCTTCTGTTGGATGTTAACATATGGTCTTTCTTGGGCTTTATACTTGGCCGTATTCTCAACCATCCAACACTGTGCGTCTATTTGATTAATCCTGTCGGATGACTAGGCCATGTCTGAGACTGGTCAATACTTTTAGGGAAATAAGAACATTAATACATTTGTTCGACTTCATTTCATCTAAATTAAAGCATTCGCTAAGAAGATAGAGGGCGTGAGAAATACAATCAATTGAGATGAATATATGAGTTTATCGATAGAGTAGATCTGCATATAAATCAATGCTACCAACGTTGCTCTCCTTATCGAGCTCTGATTCAGATAGTGATTCACTGTTTTTATAATTGTCCCTCAAAACGTTCTTGTCGCGAATTATGCCTTTGTGAATAAAATGATAGGAGGTACCGTATAGATGAAAGGGCGAACGGACGAAATGAGCTATCTATCCTCTCCTCCTGTTTTCTGTTATTTTATCTTCTTCTATTTCACTTAATGCTATAAAGGGATTTGCTAACATGTTTTTACAGCTTGTGGTGAATTTTAATCTCCGTGTCCAACGTCTTGTTGATGCCGTTGTTTGCGTTTGGAATTGAGTTTGGTCAGTTGTCAACATTGATGATGATATTCCATATGGAGTTAGTTAAGGTTTACCTTACGTTGTTATTATTACACTGTCATTTGTTTTTCTTGGGGTTATTTCCAAAACTCTCAACTTGTGCAATTCCGATAGCTCCTCTCCTGGTTTTTACTTCTTCACGTATAATCCTTGTTCTCTCACTTTCAGTTTTAGCTATTTTTTTGTCTCTTTTTTGTTTTTGTGTTTGTGGTTGTTGTTGCGGGTTGCACTCAGTAGAGTTATGACTCAATTGTCCGCATTTAAAACCCGGGCGGTGATCATGCATCCCGGGTACCAGGTTCGCACTTTGAAGCCTATACAATAAAAAATTGCTGGAATCTATTTTTGTCTCCTTGGCAAACTTAAATAAGCATACTGCATTTGTGATATTGGGAAATGCCTTGTGAGCTCCATGGTTGTGGTCATGGACTGTGGTGTTAAATTTAGATTCCATTTTCTCTATTAAGGCACTATTAGGAAGCTCTATTGGTAAGTCTGAGAAGTGCATAATTGTATACTTTTATTCTATTTCTGTTTGAACTGGGTGGCATCTTCTATTCTCACTACCTTTCTCAGAGGAATCGGTGATTTGGTTCCTTAGGGATCTGTCAAAACTGACCATACCTACGGTTTGCAGGTTTTTTATTTGGGACATATTGGGACATATTGGTCCCGTTTGCTTCGAGGCTTGTTTGAATGTCTGCCCCTTTCAGTTCTTTTTCCCCTGGGAGTGAATTTTCGTTCAAGATTTTGCATCCTTTCCGCCTTTCTGCAATCCGATACCTGGTTGCATTATTTTGTCCTTCTGCCTCGGTTTGAATATCAGAGAATTTGTTTCATTTGCAAGCATCCGGAGGGGCATATGGACTTTGGACAGCCAATAAGTTACTCGAATTAGCTATGAGACAGTAATGTTTTCTATATAGGACAGAACCACTAAACTAAAATGTGCTACCAGGATGCATAATGAGAAACTAAAGATGAATTAAGAAAGAAAATGCAAATGCAGTATCACCTTATTTCTATTTTGTTATTGGAACAATAAGTGTTCAATATTATATCTAAAGCAAAAAGACAAAAAAAATAAAAAAATAAAAAATAAAAAAAAATAAAAAAAAAAACAAAAAACAAAAACCAACAAACAAAATCAAGAAACAGGTTAAAAGTTCAAAAAGGCACTCGGACTTTGTCTGTTCTGCACGTGGAGTTGTGAATGAGCACTTCCCTCGGTCCTCGGGTCGATGAATTAGTAATACAGATGTATCGGTAGTAACGTAAGATTTGTTCCAAAGAAGAAATCAAGTGTTCAGTATTATATCTAAGAAAATGCAAAACAAAACACAAAACACATATAATGCCTTAGCATCAAGTTCTATTATATAACAGTTTTTTTTATTAAAAAAATGCATAAAAATATGTGAAATGTTCAAAAGGCGCTTAATTTGTTTCTCCATTCTGCATGTTGAGTTGTGAATGCACGCACCCCTCGGTCATCGGAATGTTTTCCTTTAACGTGTTTTATTTATGTTCGTGCTTACTACTTGACTTCACAATGTCCTTACCACCTGTAGCTTGCTTTTGAGGCATTGTACTGATCGTTGTCGTCAGTGATCATAACCATCGTCATCAACCTCGTCACCTTCGTCGTTGTGTTGGTAGCTAAAATCATCATCATATTATCCCCACCACTACTATCGTCTTTTTTCTGATGATATGTGATAAGTATTCAAATTCAAAACACAACATCAACGCTTACTCCGAACTTTGTTCTCTTAGCAGAATTGGTTGTTCGTTCGAACACACTCTCGCGCGTCTCTGCGAGAACTGCAGCAAATGAGTCCTCGTTTGGTAGAGATATCACGGAGTTACCCGAGTGTCTGGTTGAATGAGCAAAAACAGAATTTGCATTATTGCTTCTTGTCATATGTGCGTAAGAAAGTACGATGATGATCCATATGATTGCTGATTATTTTATCTTTATAGTCAACATCAATCTAAATTTTATTCGTAAATTTCGCGCACATGTTATTATTGTACTTAAGGGCACCATGCGAGCTTCTACATTAATTTTGATTCCAAATGTGCGGCATGGTTTTCTCAGTAACTTTTTTAAGCTTTCGAAATGTTTGCAGAGCTGTTTCATAAGATAAGCTAACGTACACGCACGTCAGTAATCACAGCTTGGACTGGGACAAATGGTAAATGTGAACTATATATAAAACACCCATCCCTAAATATAATTAATGCATCTTCCTAGTTCCCGTCGTACAGTGACTGTCACTTATTTGCTCACCAGTTTCTCATATACCAATCACGTTTTTCCCCATGAAGGAATTTGACAGATCGTTTCCTTCTGCTTGTTACAGTAAACATTATTATTTCTGGCAATGCATGTCGCGTTAGACTTTACCAATCTAATTCAATTGAACCATAAATTACTCATTCATTGGGCATGTATGAATATCTCCCCAGTCCACATTATTCTGATGGATTACACTGACTAAGGTTATGAGATTTTTTTGTATGGCAGGTGCGATATGTTACATCATCAATTACAAGTTATTAACGGTAAGTTGTCATGGTTCCTCAGTTTCAAAGTGCAAAAAAATTTAAATAAGGACGAAGCGAGGAAAGAGGATTTCCATTTTAGCATCAGGAATATCGTGTTAAATGCGCTTTTGATGTATGGTAAATGAAATGTCTTTGAAAACTACCAAAGAATCTTACCGTAGAAGCTACCGCAGTCGCCGCTTGGAAGTAAAACATATGCCTTGCTATCTGCTATTATTTTTAGACGAGACAAGTCAAATCCTAAATTTTAGTTTGACTACTATTAGGTTTCTATATAATTTAGGTTTACATTCCACACTTGGTTTTTAAAGTCCACTGAAGATGTACCTTACAATACTTCAAAATTTCGAAATCCTTCTTGAAATATGTCTTAGAATTTACATGAATCTTAATTAGATCGATAGAAGTAGCTTAATTTCACTGAATATCTTATCACCTTTCGAACTTTTCAGATTCTCCACTTTTCGTTAGGTCCTGCGTATTGTAACATGCAATTCATTCTGTCCGTTTTGAACCCGCAACAACAACCACAAACACAAAAACAAAAAAGGGGCAAACATGTGTGCCCAAATAGCTAAAACTGGAAGTGAGAGAACAAGGATTATACGTGAAGAAGTAAAAACTAGGAGAGGAGGAGCTATCGGAATTGCACAAGTCGAGAGTTTTGGAAATAACCCCAAGAAAAACAAATGACAGTGTAATAATAACAACGCAAGGCAAACCTTTACTAACTCCATATGGAATATCATCATCAATGTTGACAACTGACCAAACTCAATTCCAAACGCAAACAACGGCATCAACAAGACGTTGGACACAGAGATTAAAATTCACCGTAAGCTGCACAAACATGTTAGCAAATCCCTTTATAGCCTTAAGTGAAATAGAAGAAGATAAAATAACAGAAAAGAGGAGGAGAGGATAGACGATGAAAAAACGAAAAGGGAGAAAACAAAGACCTCGGAAAAAAGAAAGGCGAAGTATATTGACACAAGTAGCCAGTAAGAACAGCGGAGACAGATAAGGAGTAAGCATAGCACAGCAACAACAACATTAACAGGACACAAAACGGAGCAAAGAACATCCGCTCAAACAGAAAACGCAATAGGCAAATTAGTATCGAAAATAAGACTCCATTCAATGGCTAGAAAAGAGGGCGAACTCACAGAAAGTGAAGGAGGGAACCCAGACCTGAAAAGGAAAAGGACCTTAGCCGAAAAACTCGCGATCACAAATAGGTCAAAAAGATCAGGAAAGGAGAAAAGTGACAGCCGTATATAGAAAAGAAACGGAACAGTCAGGAGCCAGTACATAACACAAAATCACAACCAGAACCACACATAAAACACAACCAGACAGGAAACACAACATACCAACTGAAAACAGATTTAAGAAATAGTGTTAAACCTTAATTACTCAAGACGATTAAAGCAATTATACAGTTAAACAAAGACAAAGCGCTCAGAAGCAACGTATATATTTAAAATTTTGTTAAAACATTTCCATTCAGAACTTATTCCAATACTTGAAATAGTTTATAATGATATCTTTTTAAACGACAAAATGACAAAGTCGATGCGAGAAGGAATCATAGCCATTATTTACAAGGGGAAGTGGGACAAAGACAATTTAAACAATTGGAAATTTATAACACTATTAAATAGTGACTATCAACTATTAAGCAGAATATTATCAAACAGAATTCAACATGTATAGGGCAAATTATTATTTCAATCCACTCTTGCGGTGGAAAAAGTACGACAAATAATAATACGTTATCAATCAAATGTACACTTGACTATATAGAAACAACAGTAGGAAAAAGGAGCAATTATCCTAATTGATCAAGAAAAAGCTTTGATAGCCTTGAACAAAATTACGTTAAAATTGTGCTATATTATATTTGGGTTTGTTAAAAATTTCTATAAATGGGTTTATATGTTATATAATAATATTTACTCACAAATACAAGTAAATGAAACTATAACAAAAACAAACTTTCAAAATAGAAAGACCAATGTGGCAGGGTTGCACACTATCAATGTTGCTATATATGATATCTATAGATAGTACAATGATGTTGAATGACTTGATACAAAGACACTGCGTTATATTACCAATTTCAGAACACGATTCAAGCACAATGCATGCTTTTCCTAGGTTTCATAAATCCGCGCCTGGTAGCAACAGGTTTTGTTTACATTTTGGGATCTGGGTACCACATCTATGGCTCCGTAGCAATTTGCAGTAAAAGAAGGCTAATGCAAACTTTATTATTTTTAAACAAAATTTTACCACAATTCAAGGCATAATGAAGTACAGGAGTTATTTTATTTCAAACATTTTCATCATAATCACCATCGTTATCGTCCTCATTAACTTATGTAAGGTAATATAAGGTTCGAGAAAATTCAGACACACAATATAAAATGGAGTGACATAGATGCTTGAATATTTTATTCCGTTCGAGCTCTGTAATCGTTATTTCACCTACTTGTATGTAAATATGTCCTTGTTAACTTCGTT
This sequence comes from Megalonaias nervosa, assembly GCA_016617855.1. Taxonomy (NCBI): domain Eukaryota; kingdom Metazoa; phylum Mollusca; class Bivalvia; order Unionida; family Unionidae; genus Megalonaias; species Megalonaias nervosa. The sequence continues at coordinate 7,203 of JAECUM010003744.1, forward strand.
GAAATCATGTGAAACATCAACATCTACCGAAAGATTACTATTATTATTATTATGGTTGTTGTTGTTGTTGTTGCTGTTGTTGTTGTTATTGCTTTGGTTGTCTTAATGTTTTGACATCTTTGTTGACTGACGTGGTAATTAAGAAACAGACAAATAAACAAACATGCAAAACAAAGATTTGCTTAATATTTCATTTAGTGGTGAATTCGGAGTTGATCGACGGCATATAATGCCCGTGTACTGAATCATTGTCAATCGCTGAAGATACCTGTGATCACTATCAAATGCCTTGAGTTTCTTACTTGCGCTTACCTGGCCTGAACAAATAAGAGATGTTAGAACGTTTTGTCATTTGAAACAGTGCATGAGACGTTGCTGTGGGGAATATTTTAATGTTGTTGTTGTTGTTGTTGTGGGGCTTAACGTCATTTTTCAGCACACGATAGGCTATACATGGCGGCCAGTATTAATGGTGGAGGAAGAAACCGGGAAATCCCCGGAAAGAACCACCGACCCACGAGAAGCTACTGGCAAGCTTTCTCACATATCCACATTCGCCGAATCCTAGACTCGAACCCACGCAGAGGTGAGATGGCAGTGATCCGTAACGGAGAGCGCTTTAGACCACTTGGAATATTTTAATAAATGCAAACATATTTTCGTCGTACTGGCAAATTACCATTAGGTTTATGATTTTAAATAAATTTTGATTCGCATTCTGTAATACACAACTTCATTGTTGCAGCTATGAGTATTTTCTGTAAACATTTAACAGTAATGTGTGTGTGTGTGTGTGTGTGTGTGTGTGTGTGTGTGTGTGTGTGTGTGTGTGTCCCTGCGAGCGAGCGAGAGAGAGAGAGAGAGAGAGAGAGCGAGAGAGAGAGAGAGAGAGAGAGAGTCCTTTAATAAGCTCAAACTGGATCAACGTTTCAAAGCAATCAAGAAAATGCACTTTGAATATTTGCGGAGGTATGATGGAATCCGAGTCCAGCCGTCATATTAATGTGCCAGGTTACTCCGAGCCACACGTGACACGACCACTTCAGCTAATAATGTATCAAATCGCAGGCATGTCCATTTAAACAGTGCATAAAATGGAGCGTGTTAGTCAAGACATTTTATATAATTATATGTTTTTGATATTGAAAATTTTTGTTTGAATCTTAAGTTTTGTAATTTTCAACTGGAAGCATTTATACATCCCAGATATGAAATAATAATCTTAATCAGTAGAAAATTTTGATAGCACGAAATTTAATTTTTCTTCCGTAAAGCTAAATCTATTTCTTTCTTTTTACACATTATGATATTCTTTTACGGTCTAAATTTTGTTGTTTCTCTTGTTTCTTTCTTTTAAGTAAAAACTGGGTGATGTTCAGACAACTGCGATGCGAAACATGTTGTCTCAACGTATAGGACAGTCTTAAAGGTTAACACTGAACCATGCCTTGAGGACTGTCTTAAAAGTTAACACTGAACCATGCCTGGGCGTATAGGACTTTCTTCAAGGTTATCATTGAACCATGTCTGGACGTATAGGACTTTCTTCAAGGTTATCATTGAACCATGTCTGGACGTATAGGACTTTCTTCAAGGTTATCATTGAACCATGTCTGGACGTATAGGACTTTCTTCAAGGTTATCACTGAACCAGGCATATCTCGTCAGAAACTCAAAAGATTTATTGAGAATCTTTAGATGCTGAACCAAGAAAAGTCATTCTCATAACATGGACCGGAATGTTATGATTTGATCCTGAGAGAAGAAAGAGAAATACAGATTAATTGGTGCATGTTTTTAAACAATATGCAGGGCTAAAACTTAAACACTAAATGTAATCTCAGAAATATTGATGTTATCCTAACAGACAGTCTAATTTCCACTTTTGGAAGAAACATGGTTAAAGCGATGACTAACTAACCACGAAAATGATGGGCAAGTAATTGAGAATCCCTGCACGACAGGAACAAAGGAATTGAGTGTGTTACTGTCAATGGGAATCGAATCGCATTTCTGTCTGCCAGTGTTTTTATTAATGACTCCGGTATTACCAGTATACCGGTTTACTGCTGCATTTTTTTCCGGTGGTACCTACCAAAGTATTTTTTATGGTACCGCTACTTCGGTAGTTTCCGTCAGTAAGGAATGTACGGAAATTCAAGATTAATGTTGTTATGGATTAAGTGATATTAATGGCATGTGTTCACTTTTCATGACAAAAGAATTAAAAACAGTTATGTTATATTTTTAACATACCAGTCATATTTATCATAATTAATTTTTGAATATTACAAATATAATTATATTTATAATCTTTTAGCCACATGTTTAACAACGTAGTAGCGAAATGGGAGGTTGCGAAAGATATCCAACTTTTGGACAAATTTTGGATAAAAAATGTCATGCTTTTAGTTATTTACTTGAGTATATTGATGTCTTAAGTCAATGAATTCTTTTGTAAGATTGTGAATCAACCAAAGGTTTTCGAGAGCAGTTGTTTTCTGTTTGAATTTTACGTAATTTCTTAAGTCCGCAAAATATTTTCTCGCTCATTAAATAAGTGTGTTTTATGTTTACTGGAGCTCTCTGATAAATGTCTTGCCAAGGGGTTGGTATCCTACTCAAAGTTTCCCTCTCTACCGTGTCAATAGCGTAGCTAGTATATTGTAAGCATCAGTCTCGACACTTCATATTTTTATCAACAAGCTTTCTAATGTCAAAGCAATGTCTTTCACATGGTGTCAGTTATAAGTAAAGAATAATCATCCCAATTTAGTTACAGTTTTTATATTACAAATTAAGTAGTAATCATCATACACATATAAACTTCATCTATCATAAGGTACTGACCATTTAATTTTCGGGGTGTTGGGTTGTTATTTTCTTCTGAGGTGAGAGATTTTATTTTCATGTATTTCTAAATAATTATTTTTTTTCAAAATCAGAGAAAGATATTTTTCCAGCTATTGACAGACGGAAATTTAACAAATAAGTGTTAGACCTCAGCCCCCAGAACATTTAATTGTTAGTCCCTAATATAATTGTGGTATAGACCTTTCTATTTTTGCTTCCATGGGCGCGGCCATATTCATATCACGTGACCATCCGCCATTACGGTACTGATTCACCTCTGTGGTTTGCCTTAGAGACGATTATTTCCTACGTGTTGATTCTGAATACCAGCAATTATCTCAAGTAGTCATGTCAACAGAAAACTTTGTGTGTGTAGATAAGTGATGCTTTACAGTAAAACGCATAAAAGTAATTATAAAATTACAAACGATTAGCATGATCAGAAAGTTAATAAAATATAATCCCTGGGCAAGGCCGATTAAGTCTTTTTCCCAGTTATTCCTTTTTTAAATGGACCAGACCGAGTCCGGGCCTTAAGTTTCAGACATGATCAATTGCTTTAAAAAACAATCGAATCACTGAACGATCATAAGAACTATTTTTGGGTAAAAAATAAAACAAAACGATGACACGTTTTATTTGCGAATGCGAAATGCCGAATAGTTTTGACCCATGCTCCAGATAATACAATCATCAGTCAGTTATGGTCATTCAGAAAAAGAGCATATAACACCTTAAACCTGACAATGATTCAGTCTTAGCTGACCTGACAAGATGACCTGACAAGAGAACACTTTAAAGTATTTTAAAATCCTCCCCCCCCCTTTAATTACTGCCCCATGAATGGGAGAGAGGAGAGAGTGACATAGATACTCAATTATAGGACTGAAGATCAAAGGACAAAAAGTCACAATTTTGATTTTTACAGCTATGAAACACGTGTAGGATAAAAGTCAGAGATTAAATTGTCACAATTATTTTTACTGGAGTTATGAAAAAGAGAAGGTCAACAAGTCACAATATGACTTACATAATTTTGAAGTCTTCTTACTGCACGAATTAGGACCATAACTTATTGGTCCTATCAAACCTAGTACTCGTACTATAACTCCTTCTTACCTGCTTGTCCAAAACCACCACGTCCTGCGTAATGTAATTTGATAACGAGAGACAAGATATTTGCTTCTGTTATGCATATCCTGTAACCTTGTTTACTCAGTAATTAAAGAAACAAACCATGCCGCCAATTGAAAAATTCTTATCAACATCACCCCTTCATGTAAAACACACCTTCTCTAAGAAGCAAACCAAAACTATCGATTGCTAAATTATTGTCAATACCACTGCATTGTGTCATACTTTGATTATTTAATTGTTATTTCAGTGTATAATATTTGTATCAATTAGGTTATTGAGCGCGTATCAGTACGTCTTTGTAATTATGATCACTGTCGAAAAGTGAGTGGAAGAAAGAATGAAGCAGATAAAAGTAAATTGTTTATAATGCAGATATTACATGTAGATAAATCCAGCAAAAACATGTAATTGAAACAATGCTATATTTTATTGATTTATCCATCACAGTTTATGCTATTTGTTTTGAAATATCTATTAACAGTATCAAGCCATAACTATTTAAATTAATTTATTCCTTTTAGATGCACACAGCAAAACGTGAATCTCTTTACAGCTCTAAGCTATTACAATTACACAATCTCCAGAGAGGTGGTCTCTCAATAGAGGACAAAGAGTGATATATAAAATTGATCAATTTGTGCATTACGAATCTGCTTTTAAATGACACTATTGGTTGTGTTAGTTACACGAGATGAATTATTAAGTAATTTGAAATAAGTGTAAGGTTAACAGATCTGTTATCATAGTCAAAAGTACAAAGTTTGCATGATCGGTAATCAGGCTTCGTCAGCACCTACGCAAGCACTGACACCTATCGGCTAGGAGGAGATAACTATGTAAGCACTGTTTACAGGAAAGGTCAATCTATCTATCTATCTATCTATCTATCTATCTATCTATATATCGTTCAAATTATTATTTAAAGTAAATTTTTAAATAAAAAATATAAAATTTAGGCATTCTGTAGTTGAATTCTATAATGTTCGATATATTTATTTTTCAGTTTGGAATTCACCCGCAATATTGGTTATAAAATAATTTTATACACAATATTTGCTGTAATTCTTTCATATTTCTAAATTTTATGTATGTTTAGTCGAAATATCCGTATTATTAGAAATACACTGTTAAATGATAACTTAATACCTTATAAACCTCGTCTTATTCAAAACTATGATAACAAAACAACTGAATGTTTAAATTTTGCTTACTTCAGTGAAAATGTCTTGCAAATACCGAATATCAGAAAATAAAGATTTTCCATTTTACAGTATATTTATATTGTTCCAAATAAATTAACTTGTTCGATGTGATCTGAGTTTTAAACTATAATTATAGAAATTCAAAATAAATTTTGGAATGGTTACATGTGGCAGTAACATTTCATGACTACAAAACAATAAAAGTTATGGACCACCATATAGAACAGAAAAAAATTAAAGAGTTTTTCAAGGATGAACCACCGATGCATCACATATCGTTTGATCCATTTCAATTTCAAAATTATGAATGAATGTACTCAAGTTAGAAAAATCTTTGATCTGCATTTACAAAACTATTCATCAGTATGTATTTTGAACGTTTGCTCTATTTCCAATCCTACAATGTCTCTAATGAAATGATCAACATTGTCCAATTTAAACAGCAATATAATACTTTGCAATCAAGTCTTTTTTCTCAGCAAACAACAAATTTCTAGCTTTCCAAACTGATGTATAATCTTTTATAAATTGTAGTTTTTTTATCTCCAATTTTAGTTTGCATTACTATTTCATCATAAGATATATATATATATATATATATATATATATATATATAGTATATATATATATATATATATATATATATATATATATATATATATATATGTATATATATATGGTAGAGTATATATATATATATATATATATATATATATATATATAGACACACACACACACGCACATAGAGCTTTCATACACTTTTCCATAAAAATCTAAAAGGACTTGAATTTTTGTATCTAAGCCCTAATCCAAATTGCTTTTTGATTCTTCTTTATTTACCTTCACATGAAAACAAATTTCGAATTTTGACAAAATATTAAAACATACTCGTACTGATTCATTACCTGCACGAAGGGAATTTGTATCATCAGCAAATTTTACAATTTTCAATTTTGTATTTCTAAATGTATGCCCTTTACCGAATTTGAACATCAAAGTTAATGAGCGTATGTTTCCATAAAAAATAAATAAATATGGCGATAATGGGTCTGTTTGCCTTACCCATCTTCTGAAAACTAAGCGGAAGAGAAAGCATTATTCATAACACATGCTTCCATACTCGTATGCAATATACAATATATCTACCCATTTTCTAAAGTACTTTCCAGAATTTATTTTGCCGACAGTGTTTGTTCAAACCTCAGTCTCATCAAACTGAAGTTTTTTTTTCGAAATCCACACCAAACTATCTGCAAGGAAGATTCCTTTTCGTCGTTACTTCAATATCTATGTCGTTATTTAAATAATCCAAATGTAATCACCAACGTACCTACATTTAAGTTTCACAAATTGTTTAATTTTTATGCATAGTATGGGGCAGAATATCTTTCAGCAAAAGTGCCAGAGCTTTTCAAATAATTTTATACATCGACCTTTAACAGTGAAAATGGGCGTCGGTATCGTCGTGACATCAGTTTCAGAGCATCATGTGTTTCGGAGCGGCCATTTTATTTTGTTGGTATCACGTCATAACATGTAACTGATGACGCAATTTTCATAAGTTTTCTTGACAATAATGTCACGATTTGCTGCAGGTAAAGAAAATGCTTAGAGCTTGTCTAAATCCTATAAGTATACACATTATTCATAACAATGAACAAAAACATGAAATTGCCTAATACACATTTATACCCGCTCAAAATATCTTAATTCTTTTATAATGTCAATGAATTTAAACCTTTGGTGCACCTTGTTTGTTGTCGACTGTCAAATAAAATAAAATCAGGTGTTTTCTTATCTCCGCCCACTTCTCATTTTGTTTTCCCTATTGAAGCTCATCAATAAAATAATTATTAATTTCGCTGTTGAATTTAGTGACATTTTCTCTTTTATTTCCTTCCTTATTTCCAGTTTTGAATAAAGAAAAAAGTAATCTATTATATTGAGATCTATATCGTTTTAAAAAAGATAAATATTTATATTTGGTTACATTAACATTTGCATAATTCTTGAAAAAAAAAACAGTACTAAACTTTTTGAACCCTGTCATGAATGCATTATATGCAGTTTGCATGATTTTCACAGCGCCACTGCATCATTGTTGTGACCAAGAAGCTTTAATAAAAAGATACATAGATATTTAGAAGAAGAAAATATTGATTCATATTAAGATTATTTATTATTATTTTCGCCATAGTTGCCATTTCCTGTGATCGTACATTTTTTTTTGCATCTGTACGATGGCTATGAGTGGCACTGTGATCAACCGCTTTGAAACAGATGACGTTTTCACTCAGCTCTCCTCTATAAGCTGGCATAATATTTTCCTCGTTCTTTGCCTGTGGACTTTTAGTCAGTTAGTTCTGTACCAGCATCACTGAATATCTTATTAACATTTTGTCTTGCAAAATTAAGTTTCTCAAGATGTAAAACAAATGTCTATTAATTTTCTCCCCTTGATCATACCATCTTATGTCTGACCTCCAATGATTCCTTAAATTCTTTCGAAATATATATAGCTTGTAACTCGGACCTAACCTTTGTCATATTCCTCAACATTTTAATTGTTTAAATTGTTCTCTAACTTGTCTAATGTACCCAGTAATTCTTTTTCATGGCATTTTGTACTTTTAGTTTAAATTCTTAATAAATTATAGAAAATCGGTGTTTTACGTTTCGTATATTCCCATTGTAGCATCGTATTGTCTATTTGTTCCAATTTTAACTCTGCAATTTTTCCTTAATCTGACTGAAATGAATATTGTCTTTCAACTGTTTTGCATTCAGTTTAAAATATCCCTTACCTAGTTCACTGGAATGTAATTTATGAAACTCCATTAAAATACTAGAATGAGGGAATACTATTTGTCTCTTTAACACAATATCTAAGGCTGAAGAAATAAGAAAGAAAATAATATTAAAGGCATTGTAGTATTAGCAATCTAGGGACGTTCAAGTCGAGACACTTCCTCAAAGTAACGGAAACTTTCAAATGAACAAATTAGCTGAAGTCGCATCGGATTGGATTTTGCCTCTGATGTAACAGCGGTATGTATTGTAGTAATGCTGAAAAGAAAGGAAGATTCGCTCAAACAGACTTACTTCATGGTAGTTCGCGATTTATGAGCAGGTACATTAGTGTCTTCTTGCGATTCTGAACAGAGAAAAGACCCGATATTACAGTTGTATAGGAAGGAGGGGTGGCGTCTCGCTAATGCTCCTTAATATATATTCTAGCATAGACAAGTGTATCTAATTTTTTTACGGAACTTATCGACCATTGATATTGACCACACGTCCAAATCGGGTGATAATATCACATGAAACATCACTTAGCTTCACCAGTGTTCCTTCTAAAAATTGGTGGGTGTAAGGCTTCTAAATAGTCATGGCGTCGGTAACTTAACTATAAATCTTGCTGACAAATAGCCTCGTAGCTAATTACAAGACAGATTGATAACTCAGCCGTCGACGAGCAAATACCGGAAATTACCTGCCGTAGCATTGACCTTGTTTGGAAAATTAACATTTCCATTTGGTTTGTACAGTATCTTAACATGGTCGTCTTGAATAACTCCACCTTAAATTGGAATTTTATACGTCAGAACGCTCTAGCTCATTTATTGATTTTCTGATAAATCGCAGAAATCTGAAGTAGCAACATTTCTATGACATATTTGCCTTGTTTAATTTCCCCAGTTAATACGCGACACACACACACACACACACACAGACACACACAGACACACACAAATACACATGTGCACACATTCATTCACGTGGGTATGCAAGCTCTCAAACACCACAATCATGTCTTTTTGGGACAAGAATTGTGAAACAGTAAGCTCTGTATATATTATCCATCCTCACCACACACACACACACACACACACACACACACACACACACACACCTGTTTTCATTACTGACAGAAGTAAATGTTGTTCCCTTTAACGATATTCTTCACACACACTAACAGTAGGAGGCCGTTAAACGGCCGCATCTGACATGTGATTGATGAAGACACGCCAGACCATCACATAAACACGAGGTAAATAGCATAAATCATCGCCAGGTGAGGTCATGATGCTTTTTTTTTACCTTACCGACCTTCCTACCTTCGGACATTTACACACACACACACACACACACACACACACACACACCCTGCTTAACTACCTTCTTACTAAGCAACCTACCAATATACACATAATACACACATACAGACTGATAGAAAGAATTAAATATAGGTTAGGAGCCACTTCGTTGAACGAAATATTTTTGTTATAAATATTGACAGATACTTGCCAGTATTGATAACCAAACTCTAATTCTAAATTATAGCTATATGTTCAATTTGTCGCTTGCTGAAGTGCTTGATTTTTGTTCTTTCGTTTTTATTCCTGTTAATAAATAAATTGAAATATGAAATAGGGGAATTCAAGAAAGACATTCGTTTATTCTAAAATAAGAAATAAGACTCTCTTCTGTGTAGAAAAATACACCATATCAAGGCTCTCATATCTATGTTGACCAACACAGACGAAAACAAATAAGCTATATTAATACCGTCTACCTATGGTAATATATAGATTATAAAGATACAAAATTAAGTCAAACCTAGAATCTCTGGATGTTTTATTCACATGCATTAGCTTATCTTTCTTCGTTTCTTTCTTTCTTTGATTTTTTTTCCTTCAAATTTAACAAATTAACGAATGAATTTAGCAATATCTGAGGTAGCATTGAATTTAATGAATGTAACTATATGTCACATACGTAGCGATCATTAAACGAGCTATAAACTTAAATAACAAGACATGGTAAACTCAACATGCATTCAATTTTCCAAAATATAAATTTATTTAAATAAAATGTAAAATCAAACAAGGTGAAAGAATTAAAAATAACTTACAGTGTATGAATTCCTAGAATATCCTAATTTTGTACTATCAATTTCTCACCATATGAAGGCTCTAAAGTGCTTATGTGCTACCGTGGTAGCACCACTAAATTATCACCGTTCTAAATCCAGTTTTTTTTCTTTAGTGTAAGCCCGTGAACGTAGGATATCACTAAAGTCCTTGAAAGTTTCACATAATCAGATAGAATTATTTAAATTTTAAGTCCTTAAATAAATCTACACCATCCAATAAGTATTGACTGTTTAAATTAAAGATTTTCCACTCTGCTAAATCCAGTGAGCAAATATTATAAATAATTGATATTTTTCTCAACGGCTCTTACAGAACTGACATAACTGAAGAGTGGAATACGTGGTACGTGTATATAGTCTCAATATATGCATCAAATAAACAGAATCTGATTCACAGAAAGATCCTGGAAAAATTAAATCGTATTACTTTAAAATAACTCAAATAGTCATGTTATGACCTTCTCAGACTATTGAACCAATCAACAACCAAGGAGTGCATGATAACTCTAACATGGCAAATTCACTCCTAGTTCCAAATGATGTTTCGTGTCGTCTCTTTGAATTAGAGCGTAGCGTACTTGACCGACATAATTATTTATTTGACTTAGCGATCGGCCTTGGCTTATGAATGAGATTCCTACAATGTAGTGTACATGTACTTTACTATAGTGCTAAATTTAATGAATTAGACTTATAATAAAACTATATTATATTAGAAATTAAATTGATGAAACAGATATCCGTAATATAGTAGCGGTTTATGTACACCCTAACACACATATATAAATTAGTTTATTCGTCTATGACGATTGTTCGTCTTTGTACGAGTTAATCTTAACAAATAATGGCTTCTGTTTTAACAGTCAGGTGCAGTCACCTGGAGGACATTTCCTGCCTCTTTACTGTTATATATCCTGGCATTTCTGTACAACTATGAGACCTTTATCTGAATACAGTACAACAAGAGTACCATGAATGGTACATAATACACCCACACCGTGTTTAATAGTTCTGTACAGCGGTACTAGAAGAACATGGCTGACTCCGGATATTAAAGACCAAGAAAACAGTTGCCTTTATTTGGGTAACCTTGACCTTTAAGATAGCTAACCTAAGAACTGTAGCTGTTTTCCCTCCCATATTTGTAAGCCCGCCGACGGTTAATGCTGTTATGTGCTATATAAATAAAGGTAATTACCAAAAAATTTCTTTCTTGTTTGTACTGACCCCAAAAACATAGGTTGTAGTGTATAATGTTTTGCATTGTTTACGCAGAATCAGTATCTATATTAACAGGTGGATAAATTGTGTTATCCGAGTTTGGAACCATTCAGGGTTTGCTTAAATATGGAAAAGACAAAATGTTGTAATATATAGGAATTGAAATAATGATGTACATAAATGCTTGACAGACCAGTACTTACATAGGAACTGAAATAATGATGTACCTAAATGCTTGTTGGACCAGTATTTACAAATTTAACATTCTGATTAAGCAAGTTCATCAAAAGAAAAGCTGATGACATTTTTAAAACAGATCTTTCTTTTGGAAAGTATTTAGAAACTTTATCAGGTAAAGAGAAAAAAGAAATTCCGTAAATTTATAACACTTAATCAAAGACTACGAATAGAAGTAGGGAGATGATGCAATGTTAAAACCGAAGTGTCTATATGTTCACTTAGAAATGTCAAATGATATCCTCGACGAGTTTCACCCTAGTTTGAATGTTCACATTGCGACACACAGTCATTTTATTGCAGACGACCAAATAAATTAAAGATTATAAAATTAATTGATTATTGACCTGGTGAAAACGTGTTTCTTCTTTATCAACACTAAGTGACTTTACATTGCACTTGTAAATTTGGAATTTGATATTTCGACTGTAAATTTTTATTTTTGTTTTAATCTCAAGCAATTCGTTAGTTTTAAGTGGCAGGAACGTTATCAATGAATTCTCCAAAAGGACCAGAGGTGACAACCTCATTGTCAGATACAAACGTAATAATTGAATTTTGGGTAGAAACATTTCTCAAAGGACTGAAAACCTGTTGTCTCTCTGTTCTCTCCATTTTCCCCTTTAATGAATGTATGGCGTATAATTTGGTGTTTACCGTGCATTTGCTGCCTTAAAAGCTTTTCGTTTATTTTTAATTCCTACCACAGTTTAATTCGACAAAATGATCATTTCTTCTGAGGTCCCTTTCTTGCATACCACTGATGGAAGACACTCAGGTCTTTCAGGGCAAAAATGGTTAATAGGGATCTTCAGAATTATAGCAGACGTCATAGTTTCAAAGGATAAACTAGCGAAATAGTGGATTAATACAGCTTTCAAATAAGGAGGGAATTATCGCAGAAGTAATAGCTGCTGCCGCATAAGGACATCAAGATCTCTGCACCGGACAACTCGACTATTACATCGAAATAATTTAGCAAAAATAATATCTGAAGCCAGACAGATATCATGTGATGATTCTCAATAGATGGAATGCTTTCATGCGAGCGGTAAATCGATTAGTAGCCAAAAATGACGCCGTATAACTTGAATCTGATTTTATTTATTATTTATTTTATTATCGACCTAGTGATTATCTTTTTATGTCAATGAAGCATGGTGAAAAGGATTCCTTTTAAAAATATATGTGCAATGATGGAAGAAAACATGCGGCACACTCGCCAAACTTCATACGCGAAATGCGATTTTAGATGTTGTATTGAGGTATTCGAATAACAGGCTTCCAAAGTAAAGAGTCCAAAACATTTTGAAGATCATGTCGGTTTCACGGATTTTTTTAAAGTTCAACATATTGACCTTTTGTTACCTATAAAATTATGTTTTTTCTTCCTCCCCCAACATCTCTCTAATGCAAGCTTAGAGAGTCACTAAATATATTTGTGCAGACAAATTATATCTAATGTAGGTTAAAGGCGTGTTATTTTATGGGAGTTATTGTATTTTCAAAATAATTATGTTATCAAGCTCCATTCCATTATTCCATTAGAATGGGACAGCTAAGACTCATCCTCGACATGGACAATCGTTAATCGAAATCAAGAAATTACAAGTGAAATAAAAGAACCATTTTGACATGTCAGTCTTGCTCTTATAGAAGACCACCAGACCCAGACGTTAATCTTTTATTTACACTGTAAACAGCCATATATATTTTGGCACATCCAGGACATCACATTAGACTAATCCATTCGAAATGACGGGTTCCAGGCTCTACATCTATTGACATTTCCTTTTAGTACAGGGAAAGAAGATATGCTGCTCAAACTACATATTAAAGTTTCTTAAGTTAACTGCGCTGATCGAGTGACATTTAATAAATTTGACCCTTTTTTAAAATTAATTTTAGGCAACTTGAGTTCACTGATTCAGATGTAATAAACTCGTCTGTGCTTTCAAAACGTGGGCCATAATGGTACTGTTGACCTAAAATGTCTTTATGTAATGAAGACCAAAATGTTCAGACACAAATATGTTGATCTTCAATCTTAATTTGTAAGTGGCATGTAATTGTTCACCGCTGACTTGTATTAAACGAGGAACAACATAACGCACGCACGTTCGCACACATACACCGATTTACCGCGGTATTTTTTCCGATGGTTTTTCACTGTATCGTTATATCGGTAGTTTTCGTCAGCAAGGGGTTGCGAAAACGTCCAATAACCTTGTTACGAATCTAATGATTTTGAAATAAATTTGGAGTATGCGCAATTGTTTATAACTCTCCATTTTAAGGATTTCTTAGATATTTGTGATTACTTGATTATGGGAAGTTAGTGTTTGGGAAATAGTCTTCAGACCGAAAAGATTTCCAATTACTAGGAGCAGACGTCACGGAGTGAATTGTTAATGTGATTTCATGATGGCTTGGTTTACTTTTAGCGAATTCAGGTCAGAGTCGCATGAGTGTCCCTGTTGCTCAGTAGTCCCTATTAAAATCTAACTGTGTGAATTGATCGTGTGACTTCATGTGCAGTAGTTATGATTGGGGACTGGTAAATTACAAAATGGAATAATTGAGAAGGGACTCTTCTGTTTTCTGGTGGCGCCGTTTACGGTTGTTATGGTGGTAAATATGGTGTAGAGTTACAGGCGAAAAGTTGCTTAATATCATGATTTGACTGGCCTAAGGTGGCGTAGTAAAAATAGTTCCCTATATTATGTGGTTGAGTTGTATATTTTTACGGCGTGGAACACTAACGGTACGTTACGGAAATTTAACGAGGAGAAACCATGCAGTTGTGAGGTTGACAGATAATTGGGAAGTTGTGTGATTTGTGGTCATGCATTAATTAGAGTAAAATTATTTATAGTTCGGACGATTTGGCATTTCCAGTTTACAACAGTGGTTGTATGGAAGTCTTTGGAATCAGGGGAAACATGTGACTTCTAGCGGGATTCACGCCAGGGTTGACATCGTCGGTCAAGAAACCCCTTTGGCTTGTTACAATATTAATAACATGTTTTCATTTTTATGACAAAATAATTCGAACAATTATTACTCTTTTTATAAGCAGTTTTAACTGTCACAAATTTATCTTGATTATTGCAAACATAATTATATTTATCATGTCTCAATCACATATCTGACATGTGTCACTTATGCCAGCGTGGTGGCTCAGTTGGATGTTGTCAAATATTTGGGTCGAGTCCAATTTTTCAAAAAAAATCTAATTTAAACAAACAAAGCGAAACACATGTCATTGTTAATTATTTACTAGCGTATGTTAATGTGTTTAGCACATGTATTCCTATATAAGACTGCGAATCATCGTGTGGTTTTCATGAGAGCAATTGCCTTTTACTTAAATTTTACGTAATTTCTCAAGTCCACTCAATATGTTTTCGTTTGTTGAGTAAATGTGTCTTATATTTATTGGCCCCACTTATAAATATCCTGTCTGGGTGTTGGCATCCCACTGAAAGTTTCCCTGCATATTATATTAATAGGGTTTCTAGTAACTTGTAGGCTTCAGTGTCAACACTCCCTGTTTGTATCAAAAAGCTATCTAATGTCGGTAAAATGTCTTTGACAGGGTGTCAGTTTTAGTGTAGATTAATCATCATACTTGTACAGATTTAGATTACAAATTATACAACAATTAACACTTACATAGTAAATACATATACTATTTTATCTCGAGATATTTTTTCCAACAATATAATGTATATAAAAATGGTTTATTTTATTTATTCTCACCATTATCTACTCCTGACCAACTGCCACCCCCAGCATATGATAACAAATGTTCCTTACGGCATTTACTTTCAGACCAAACGTATATGCTCTAATCGGTATACAGTATGCGACTTTCTCAACAAGATCAACGCGAAACTCACCAACCACCTCAACCCGACTGGTCATTCAGTCTTGTCCCTCGAGATGCTACCGATCGAATCTAACCTGGGATGGACCGATATAGAACGAACACGCAAGGAACAATAATACAATAGAAAATGTGTGGGGAGTTCGGCTTAAATGGAGAAGTGCAAGCTTAAAACTATTGTAAGATATTAGTTTACGTATGAAATTTTTGCGATAATATTTAGCCAAATAAATAATCTCTACATACATATATATATATATATATATATATATATATATATATATATATATATATATATATATATATATATATATATATATATATATATATATATATATATATATATATATATATATATATATATATATATATATATGGGACAAAATACAAAGTTATTTTTCCGATGGATGTCAGGTTATGTATTTAATGTTGTTTTTTTTTCCATTTCTTTTACTGTTTTTAGCAGGGAGAAGGCTTGATAAAATAAACCGATAACAATTTTCCAAAACAAATAAAATTAAACACAGTTGTCATTGAGCTTCGTTCGAAAACGATTTAAGCTGAAGTTTATTAAGACTGTATGGATGTGTATGTATATAGCAGTAAAGAATGACATTGTCAACTGAAAATAACAAAAGTTAACTTAAATTGTGAAGTGACTTTATTTGTGAAATGGCCGTCACTGGCCGTGCCTAAACATCTGGACATCACTCGATGCGTATGTGAACCGGTGTGACATTTGGATACGGGAAACATATCAGGAAGCGTCTTAATTTAAGAGCTGGAATAATCAAGAACCTGAATTTTCAATTTAAAGACATCAACTGATCAATTGATGTTCTTCCGCAAGAACCGGTCCATTGATTTACATGAGAATGAACGTTGATGCTTCAATAAATTGTCTGACATGTTACCACGTGTTTCGATACATTGCTTGCCCTTTTACCATTTGAATACAACAAAAACCTCTTTTCCACTTGAACACAACAAACCGTCCAGCAAATAATTGGATGGGAAAAGTTGACATTGATGTTGATTTGACATAAATAGCGGTCAAATCAGACACCTTACTTAGACTAACACTTTACATAATCCGAAAATTTAAAAGAATGGTGCAAATCTATTGTTTCCCCATTTCCAAAGTTGTGGCGTCTGTTATACCGATGTGTATGGTTGGTCACCGAAGGTTAACGAGAAAAGGACTGCGGCTGCTTGTGGCGACATTAATCGGCTTATTTCCTTAGAAGCAAAACTAAATCGGATCCTATTGTACACTTAATAATTAGGTCATATATATGCTAAAATCGTACAGGACTTGTTAGAATTAATCGTCTTCGAAGTCCGAGTCTTCTGGTATTGTATCACGTTTTAGCAGGTTATATATATATGCTTTCACAACTTTCTTTTCACAAAAGAGAATATGCAAATGTTTTGACAATACTAATTTAGTTAATTTTGACCTTGTATGACTTTTATCCGAATCAAGTTAAAACTATATCGCTTTCAGAATATTTTAAGTTAAGTTTTTCTACTTCTTCTTGCTAAAAATTATTTCAAGAAAACGGGGTTTGGTCAGTGGAACCTCATGAAATCGTACACAAAGTACACATAACACCTTAAGCTCTATTTAATTTAATTCGTTTTCGGGAATATCCGCATTTAATTAGTTTTCCTGAAAATCCATATTTAATTAGCTGTCCAGACGATAAAGGCTTTTTATATTAAATGCAATAAAACTCAGATTAACACTAGCATTGCTATGAATATTGGAAAAGGATAGGAATAAATCCCCAAAAAATCTCGTAATCTCTACACACCAAAATATATGAATGGAACGGGAACAAATATAATATAAATTGCCCAAATCTCAGCACACAAAAATGTGCCAATGGAATACGACCAAATCTCTACTCAGCAAAATGTACGAAAGGAATGGGAACAAATGAAAGTATAAATTGTCTAAATCTTACTAAAATACAGGAATCCATGATCGGAGGGAAAGGAAAATAAATAACGATAAATGAAAGAGAAATTATATGTGGTAGACTCATACCTTTGCAATGATGATGCAGCTATATAATAAAGTTACAAACTCATATCAAGTAGATATCCAATCAATAAAATAAAAAAGGAATTATTCTTCCAGGTCCAGTTAACACCAATCATCTTAACTCAACAGTTTCTTTTTTGAAAGCCAATACTATGCAAGACTATGTACGTGAAAGACCACAATCTGCCAAATTACACATTTACGGCTATATTTCCTGGATAAAACGTCCCCTAAGTGACCAATGCCACGACTCTGTTTAGATTCTGTTGTTTTCTTTGTGGACATTTATTTTTTAAAATAGGGGTCTTGCTCTGTCTTGAATGATAGCCTTGCTGAAGGTTCATGGGTTGTTTTGACTCTAGGGTGAATTGACCTCTGAGACTCAAGTCTTCAGAGCTGTTGTCAATAACTTTTAGTCAGAGGTAGATATTTTAGTTATGGAGACTGTAACTGGATCTTTTTGAATTTAAGGGGAATTACTAGCCCAATATTAGAATCGCTTTTAATTTAAAATCGGCGTTTTCTTCCTAAATATGGTGACTGGCAGAATACATTTAATTATGCTGCGAGGATTTCATGAACATTGAACGCAAACTTTTGGAGTTACAACGACTTAAAATTGCAAATGGTATATAGCCAAATTTTGTCCAGGTGAACCACTAGGTTGGAAAAGGACTTGTCGACGACCAAATCATACCTGTGGAAATGCAGTTACATAAATATCCACACTTAGCAGCGGCTCATTGCAACGTTTTACACGATAGTTGATTGACATCTACAGGATCCATCTGACAGAACAAGTTAAACAAACCAAGTGGTTTTGTTGAATGACGGACACTTTTTGTTCTGCGTTCAGTCATTATCAGTTTAATATGAAAAGCAGGGCCAAGTTTGATCTTTTGTCTTTGCTGTATTTTGTATTTTTTAAAGTTAATAAAGTAATATTATTTGACGACTTTTTATGCGTGCAAGATTTTATGACAAAAGTTCACTCTGTTTTCGAAATGATACTATAACTTCTTAGAAATAAATACCGTTCTAATGTTATTCTAATTTGTAAAACGAAGCATCTTATCTGTGTGCATACATTTCTTGCTAATGTCATGATGTTGTGCTAAAATATTTCAGTCCATAATCTATCGATGCTGGCGATTCCATGTGTTACATAACAAGAAATCAAGTACTAAAATATGCGCTCATGACAAATGAAAAATCCTTCTGGGTCCATTACGAGATGACAATAATTGTACTTCATCAGACACAGGAAGCGAAAAAAGGGAAACACGAACTACGTGGAAAGTATTATGTTTTATTTATGATAATTCACGGAACTGGAGGATCATTTTCTTTAAAAAAAATTCCCGTGAAGGTTTAGAATTTCGAAAATGTTTCGGCATTGTGGTTCTGTCATAAGACCCATTGTAGAAATAATGTTCTCTCTGCTGAATGTTAGATTTGTCAAAACTCACTGAACAGTGTATGTGATTAGGAACAAATGCAAATTATTAATTGTGGTGGTATGACCATTAAAGAAAGGTAGAAAAGCGAAAGGTAGAAAGAGAAGGATAGAGAGACATTCTGATCTATATCTTGGATATACTTAAGAAAATGTGATGAAAAGATAATAGACATAGCTAATTTGAGTTTCCATGGAAGCATTATGAGTTAATGTTTCAATTCTATGAATTTACTTAATGTAATCAGCACATTAGCATATGTGCTATTTAGCAACATAAATTTTGTATGGATTACCATTTTTTAGATATGTCTTATGTATAAACGATCTCATTTTCTTATTTCAGAGAAATATTAACATTTAAAAAGTCACATCTGTCAATATTGAGAATCTTCCACTTCTACTTTCCTTGAACAGAACTTTGTTAAAATTATTGTATATTTCGTGGCATACGTTTTAAAAGGTATCGAAAGTAAGAGATTGTTCAAAATATCCGATACGTTCTACTTCCAGAGGAATGAAAAACACAAGAGTGCCAAGTATGTTGTATATTGATCTTTCAAGTTTCGCTGTGACTATTTTGATTAGCCGTTCAACAGATGGGAATGAGTGAGATAACCATAAATTATTCAGATCTGAATCGCACTGCAGCGTGTAACATGCTGGCGTTTGCATCATCAGACTATGAACTCCTTACTACTGCCATTGATAGGTTAGAGTGAGAGGCTGTAATTTTTTCATAAATAGACGAATGCAACTTCAAAATTTACACACACACACACACACACACACACACACACACGCACGCAAGCACGCACGCACGCGCGCGCTCGTCGCGAATGTGGCTGATATGTTGATAACTTGATAATTTCCACACTCGAATATTTCTATTGATTTTTTTTAAAAAACATTTCCTTTGTTAAAGCATTTACTAGATGCAGAAGTTTTAATCCAAAACTGTAAAATGTTGTTGTGTACTGTCTTTTGTAAAATATGGTACACTTAAAGGACTTAGGTGTTTACCCGTATGAATTTGCAAAGTATATGAAACGTAAACCATATACACATTGTTTGAACGTGAATGATTACCAGTTTATCTTAAAATGAGTTTTACTGTAGAATTTGGGAACAGTAGTTAAAGTGTCCATTATAGAGGAACTTGTGTCTAGAGGATGGATATAAAACGTTGCATTGTATTTAAAAGAAGTACAGAGAAGGAAAAGTGTTCAAGGAGCAATGATGTCACACAACTAATGTGATACGGTTTCCTAGTCTTCATGTCTGAAATGGAAGGGTGAGTTTTGTCATTTAAATATGTATGCAGGACGTACGGCTCAAGAAAATTTCATCTTGTTAAAGTTTCCCTTGTACAGAAGACATAAACGGATATAACATCACACACTGATATTGAAAACTGTAGTTTATTTCAAATGTAACGTATTTCCACAATGGTAATTTATTAAATTATTACATTGTTGAAGATAATTGAAAATTTTAACAAGTATAAAAAAAAAAAATAAAAAAAAAAAATGCACGAACATTTACTGCTTTAAGAAATCTGTTCAATGGAGTCTGACGACAGTTTGAGGCAGTGCGATCCGAGGCGTTTCCTTTATGTTTCATATAAGTTATGTGAAATATAGTTAAGTTTCTATTTCACTGATTATATGAGGCTTTTTAATTAAAAATAAAAATTAAAATCTGCAAATGCCGTTGTTTAGGAGTTGCGTCTATTTGGTAGAGATATCCAGGTTCATGGGAGAAAAACATCAACCCTTGATACATAACAATAATGATTCGGTCACGACTGAAGTTACGATAATTTTTGTCCTTTTCGATGTCATGGTATACCATATTTATTGATCATCACGACAGGTGATAATGGTATTTCAAAACATCCTAACCACCAAAACTGTGCAATTAGATTGAAGTACTTATATAACCTTTCTTTCTGTGTATATACATATATTAACATATTTATGGCGGGACTAGAGCAAAAACTTCTGAATCAAGTACCCCCCCCCCCACTTCTAAAACTGTGCATTCATTGATGCGCTTGAGACCAGATTGGTAGAAACACAGGAGCAACAATTTCCATCCCACCAAGCGATTCGCGATGGAGATGTTAGACCAGTCTAATACACTCCAGTACACCTGATCCATATTACAGGAGTTATAAGACCGGTCTAATATATTCCTATTCACCAAATCCATATTACAGATGTTAGACCAGTCTACTATATTCATGTACACCTGATCCATATTACAAGATTAAAACAGAGTAACTGACTTTTTTGCAATAGTCCGACTTCCATAAATATCTGTTACCCACAAGCTGTCATACGAAACGAGAAATGGTTTAAAAATATTTGGCCGACGTGTTCGCATAAAAAGCGTATCTTCTCAGACGAGGAGGCTGTCAAAATAGTGAGAACTCAAAAGACACTTATAAGGAAGGAGTTACAGGAACAAACTATGGATTCGGAAATAGAAAAACCAAGGCTATTGAGCGAAGTCGTCTCCTTACATGCAAAAAGCAAGACTGCCAGCAGTCATATACCTTTCCTATGTATGTATGGGGTTTAACCGCACATGAGCACAATAATGGCTATTTACTGCAGAGTAAAATTAAGTAACCCCCCAAAAGGCATGAAAAATACAGGTAATGACATAAAAGGTAAAATGCTTAAAATATTAATATTATTATTATGTTCATCCAGCTCATTCTTTTTGTTATGTAAATATATTCATATCTTTGTTTCTAGTAGAAAATATATCTGGGATATAAAGACCAGAATCAAATAAAAATGGACCGCATTCAATGGTGCCCATTGGTGACACAGGTAAATAAGTACAGCGTACATCATACTCGTTTCTTGATCACCCTGTGCACATATAAAATGACCCTTATTAGACATGTGCTTAAGTTTTCTTTTATTTCTTTCATTTCCTTAGATTTGACCCTGTAATTGTTTTGGACAGTCTTTGAGTTTTGAGCGCCAACATCGCGCGCGCGCGTGTATGTATGTGTTCTATGTTGTCCTCTGAGGAAGACCTTGTTTTGGAAAACTTTGGTTCTCTCTGTCTCCCACCTCGATTGATGCTTATAATGAAGGAAGTTTGATCGATGTTGTACTGGGAGGATGGGGTGGGGGAATTAAGCATACATGTAACCATTACTTTTCCACGTTCATTTTTACAGCATTTCTGTTTACATTTCCTGTCCGTGTAAGCAAATATACTTTAAAATATATACTATGGTGGCGCTCTACAGTTTCATATTTTGCATAGGGTTCGAATTTTAAAGAAAAAGAATTTCCCGGGTTTCCTCACTAGTTATACTTGCTTGGAGCACAAGGGAGCAGTCATTTTAGTTAGCAGTGTGCTAAGATCATTTAAAATTTCCAAAAGTACAATATCCAAAGAAATGTCAGTCACATTACATCAAAGTAGCATAAAGGTATGCCAGCATTCTCTCCACTGTGCATGTTTTAAATGCAAACAACTTCACCTTACATACGTCACTCTCTCAAAAGTACATAATAACTGGTGAGCGCCCCCTATAGCTAGGAAAGTTTTCACTCGTTGATTAAGCTAAATGTATACTTAATGGCGTCATTTCAAGTGCAATAAACGTAAATGAATGGAGAACATATAGCGATAGTCATCTAAATAATGCAATACATTCCATCTCGCATCTCGATTAGTGGCACTGTGGTAAAAATAAAGCTGAAAAAAGCTAGCTAACTGAGAGGGGATCCTGCACTATCTGATAGGTTTTCTCAGCAATCTTGCATTGGAATCAGTAGTAAAACGCGCTTTAATGCAGAAATTCCCAATATTAAAACCAGATTCTGCCAGATTTGTACGTCTCTCAAAAACAAATAAATAACAAAATCTAACACCACAGAGTATCTCCATTTGGATAGAGACAACATCGGACATTTGGATGAGAGCAGTATGGTATCGTTATAATTCTCGGATTACTTCAATCATTTCTAAAAATTTATCCTTCATCTTTTTAAAATCTGATAAATTTACTGTGTCGATACTTCCTGGTACTCCTGCATGTATGTATGTATGTATGTATGTATGTATGTATGTATGTATGTATGTCTTTAATTTTTAACTTTCAAAAGAAGATGTGCAGTAAAGGAAAGTGGACGTTTCATGCTACTTCACTCCCAAAAATGTCCCACTTAGTTGTATTTATATGAAACAATAAACAGCATAATAAATTTATTTCGATAAAGTGTCATATATACCATTAAAACAGACATTCAAAGCATTGGTAAACATACACATACATATTTTCGTCCGTCAAGACTGCGAATTTGTTAGGCATGCATAGGCCTTTCGGCAGAAATAACTTCAGTATGGAACTATTAAAATATAACCATGCATCCTAATTTTGAATGACGTGTATACAAGCCATAGTGAATAAAATTATATCCTTTAACTAAATGAGGAACTTGTATCCTTCAACTAAATGAGGAACTTGTTACCTTCAGGTAAATGAGGAACTTGTAGCCTGCAATTAAATGAGGAACTTGTAGAATTCAAGTAAACGAGGAAATTGTAGCCTACAACGAAATGAGGAACTTGTAGCCTTCAACTCCACAGTGGTGTTTCATAATTCTGGCATCAGGCGTAACAAGTAAATATTTTATTTTCATCTAAAGTCGTCCAGCATAAATTTCATATTGTAAATATTAAGCGTACGCGTGCGTATCATAGAATATCTCTGACCTAGCATATTTAAGAAATACATAAACAATTAATGCGAAATCTAAAACAGCTTTGACATAACCTACTTCATACCTGTCGTACGAGTTTACTGCGAAGTGCCTTTGTGATCTTAGATTCATGAACATTTAGATTTAGTCTTGGATTGCTCAAGAACCAGTCTTCGGTACAGATCTATAAATCAGACCAAAGGATGTTCTTCCCCAGGGTATGTGCTGCGTGAATACTTTACAGTAGAACTAGCCTTCGTGGCATGCTTGTCAGCGATCTTCACGAATTTTTCTAAATATCCATACTACAAAAGTTTGGAAATATCTAAACTAGTGGCAAGAAAACGTTTCTCGTTGAACTAATCATCATCAAAATACAAGCAAGCAACTGATAAAACCCTAATTCCAGTAGAATCATGTTACTTGACGTTATTGCTTTCCTTAGACGTACTGAATTTTCTGCATAATACGAATATTTATTGTCATTGCTTGAAATAAACTGACGATTAAACCCAAATGTGATTTAATTTTTCAATTTTAGAAATTACTTTGCAAAATTTAACATTTCTTAAGATTTCCCGCGTTCATTTTTTATTTTTGTTTCCAAATAGGTATAGTAACTTAACAAAGGTTGCAAGCTTTGGGATAAATCATGGAAAAATACCATAACACCAGTTGTACCGCGGAACTTCGTGTCTGACCAGCATCCATGTTTGGATGTGTATTATATGTATTTGAATTGCAGAAAACTGACCAAAAATTTTAACATTGATAGAAAAGCAGGCGAGAGAGACATATATAGGTACGCGAGTTTTCTTGAACTATTTCTACCAACGTTTTAATTGATTTCTCCTGAATACGAACTGTCTTTCCGAATACCAACAAACATACGGATATCACGCCCCCACGTGTTAGGATAAAACTAGTATAGTCTGCTAAAGAATGTGTATGGTATTGGTAGGTCCTTATAGGTCGGTGAAGTCGTCTGCTTGGTTGATGATATGCTGTTCGATGCCCGTGTAAGAGGAGCAGTCGTAACAAAGTCACATCTGAGTGGATAGAGCGCATGACTATTAAATAAGAATTGACCATGATTAATTAACACAGAGATCTACGATTATGTACGCATGCGTTTAGTAGTATCGTTTCACTGAGAGTATTGACGACTGTTGTTGTCAAACACATCTACGTAGTATAGCGCGTCTCTCTGAGTATGATTTTCAACGTTTGAAGAGGACTGCCAGTAAGAGCTAAGTACTTAAACGTAAAATACTGTTACTGCTTCCTTGCCGACTTTTGGTATTTCATTGTTCTAATTAAGTTAAAGTAACTAAGGAGTTGTACATGCCTGACATCAATTGCAAAACAACACAGGCCTTAAACACCTAATTAACAGACATATCCATATCTTTAATTATTAAACAATAATAACTAAATACATCATACGATAGCGTCAAGTTAAGAAATCTGACAGTGACCAATTAGGAAACCATCTCGTGCTACCTAGAATATATTACTCAAATTAGTTTTTGTCAAACGTTTTGTACATACTACATATTTAGACAATATCTAGTAAAATGGTAAAGTTATATTGTACGCAAAAATAATTGTCATATTACTCTTTTAAAAAGTTACTGTTCTGAGTCAAAAAGCATTGCATTACGTGTATCGTATGTTATGCATTCATTATGTATATCGTATGTTATGCTTGCATTGTGTATATCGCATGCTATGATTGCATTATGTATATCGTATTGTTTCATAAATGTAATGGTGTGTGCAGCCTCAGATGATTCTTGTCTTTTTTATTGTCATTGCGTACTGGAATTACCAATATTCCTTTACAGTGTTGTTTGAATGCCAGGAATAGACCTCGGAGTTATATACTGTTAGTGAATGCGCGATGATAGAACTGTTCCATTCTGGAACCTGTTATTTGTTAGAAATGTTGTCTAAAGTGTCCTAAATTAACAAGAAGCCACCATACAATTAAGTAAATTATGTGCCTTGGAATTAATACGAGCCTGACACGAAAAACCCAGTTCCTAACCTTTCATTCTTGTTCTGGCGATGTTAATAGCAGCAGCAGCAGAGGAAGAAGTAATCGCCAAAGTTGGGCTAATTAGGAGATATCAGAGCTTAGAAAAACATTATGCCATGTTGGAACATTCATTTCCTGCTGTGTGGGATCCTGCGAAACGTACAAAGTGACACATGCAATAAATCCAATAATAGGTAGTCTCTGAGAGTGACCATTCACAACTCTCAAAGGATATATACTATCAGTGGACAATTCTGTTCAAGAAGGGACACATTTTAACTGCTTGATTCTAATAAACACAAACCACAAAACATAATTCTTGAATAAGGTACGTTTTTCCATCAAAGTCAGTCTCTTGTGCGCTCGGATCAGGCTGAATAAAATGGATAAAGTTCTCGCAAGTGCTTCGACCAGCATTACTGATCCAAGAAATACAAGTGATACTGTTGCACTTTTAATACTCGGCGAAAACATGACAATGTCAGAGGAAAACAATATTGTTCACTTGAACAGTTCAACAAACTTTCTATGCTAATTAGATTGTTTTAACCCCGTCAATGTGAAAATCTTTTTCATGTTATAAAATCTATAAGAGAAAGGGTTTGTATATTTACCTGCAGTTGTTAAAGGCTGAACAACACTGATTTTGGATAGGGCAATTGGTTTGGAAAGAACGTTCCACTCTTTTGACCAGCTTCACTCTATGAAAAGAATTGCTGATACATTGCCTGACTAAACCAAACTTTGGTGCAAAGAAAAACTAGTGTATAGGGTGAAAGAAGCAATGCAACATGAACCTATTTCCAAATTTATTTTATATGGTTGACCATCCATCAGCTAGCAATGAATATAAATACGGCATAAGCCCTACAGTTTAATATTTACTTCGTAATATACATTATTTTCTTAACTATCATTTCCAAGTATAAACTTTTCTTCGATTATTGACCCTAGAAATTTCGAAACACACGTGTGTAACGTTGACACAGTTTTTATTGTGGCTTAGGTGTGATATATAAATCTCTGATATTACAGCAGCATTAAGAAGGTTGAAAGTAGGTCGGTGTACCAATACCTTGATTCTTTTCCACCAAAACAAGACCTGAAGGATGCAATATCCATCGCCATTTGTAAGACTGTTCCATTGTTGGCATTCACCAGTCGTCATTATATGTTTATGGACTACTTGTCTAAAGTGCATTAGCTATTGTGGAGTGAAACTACTTAGGAGAATGTGCGATGTCATGGTATGTTATGTATTACGTGTTATTTTATAGCCATAGGAATACATTTAATAAAATAGAAGTGTAGAGCTTACATAAAAAGCATGGAAATGCATCATAACCCTTGTTATTTTTTTTATATCTAGCAAGTTAAGCCCAAGTATACTGGTTTGTCCAGACGCAAATGAGAAAACGTCGACTCCCCTGCTTGATGAGCGTCGTACAGCAGATAAGTGTGGGAGCAATAAGGACAAAGGTAGTACAAGAAATATGATGCAAATATAACTACTTAAATACAAAAAACCAGCACAAAATAATAGCAGATAGGGCTGACTGTACCAATAACAAAGTGGAAGCTGGTATTTATAAAAGCTGCAAAGGACAGTTTTATGCACAAAGTTGATGCCGCATCAACTTGACTAATAAAAAATTTCCATAAAAATGTACTTCAGCAAGGTAAGATGTGTTCATATATTTGATAGTTATAATAAATAGAAACGTAAAACTTTGAATTTTTTGACCTGAATATTTTATTCAAAGCAAAAGAAGTTCCTGCACTCCCGCCTCAAATTTACTCATGTATTTGTCAAGTCCGAAAGTCATTTTTGAAGCAATGCGACGCTGACAATGCAAATGCAGGTCATTACCCCATGTGATAATTTTGATACATAATGTGTATCAAAGTAATTGCAATCCAAGTTTATTTTTCCCAGATATACGGTTTAGTACAGGAGACGTACAACATTACACCTCTTTCAAGAAGAACACAAACCCGAAACACCTATTTCACACGTATATCCATATAAATAATTATTAAACAATAATAGCTGGGAAAAGTTAAGAAATATGGTATTGGCCAATTTACAAAACTAATCTCTTCCTACTTCTCCTCTACCTGGAAATATAGTATCTGCGGATTATCTCCCATTACTAAGCATACGGAGGTCTCATTTTAATGTTATCCTTGAGGTATAAAGGAATGCATTGGGATGATGCCAGCATTTGGGTTATTTATTTGTCCTTTATTCTGTAGAGCACGTTTTGTCAGGATGGTTGTACGATATAAAATATATGCAACCAAGAGAACGACTCCACTTTGACAATGTATGGCCTCTCAATATCATTGTTATGCATTTCTGCTCCAGTTTATCGCCTCATCTGTAAACGTTACGTTGAATAGTTTTTATATCATTTTACAAGTTTTTATAATGTAACATTAACATTTGAAATTGCATGCTCATGGAATTATGACATTGCTTTCCATTCACGAGTCTTTTCATTAAATCTATGTCATAATACAAAATACTGCTATCCTGAAAACACAAACCAAAACTTAATACAAAGTAGACAATTCTACATTACAGTCTTTGTCCAGTAACAACCCAGGTATTGTCCTCATTTCTTCAACGAGTTTCGATGGCAGCCCCAAGCTGGTTCATTTGATCAGACGAGACGGCAAGCTTTTCAGAAAAACTCATACTTGTTGAATCTAGCTTCAAAAACAGACTACATCTAGGTGCGAAATGTCTCTGCAGTAAGAAAGCGATATTTTTCATTAAGCGTTTGAAATGATTTTTATTTCATGTACTTTATACTTATAGAGCTGATATACTAATCCTTGAAATACATCAATGTATCCTGTATTAATACATTTTGTTCCTTGTCTCGAAGCTTGGTTAGAACATTGTTTGCTAAAAAATAACTGACATTTAGAGTCCCAATACTCATAAAGCAGTATCTTATTTCTAATTAAGTGTTACTAAAAATATAACTTTGCATATCTTGTTAACACTGATGAGCTGCAAATCGACGGTTTTACTTTCAAAGACATTACTACATGAAACGCAAACGTTTTTCTTTCAAAGACAATCCTAAATGAAACGCAACAGTTTTGGTTTCAAAGACAGTACTAAATGAAACGCAACAGCTTTTACTTAAAAGATAGTACTAAATGAAACAAAACAGTTTTAATTTCAAAGACAGAACTAAATGAAACGCAACAGTTTAGCTTTCAAATACTTTACTAAATGAAGGGCAACAGGTTTGCTTTCAAATTCAGTACTAAATGAAACGCAACAATTTTGCTTTCAAAGACAGTTCTAAATTAAACGCAACAGTTTTTTAATTTTAATACCAGTCGGACTGGAGATCATTCCAAAATATCTTGCACCGTATATTCAGTTTTTAGTAAGAACTAACCTTGATTATGGTTCGATTGTGTATGGATCAGCTCGCAAATCTTACCTGCAGATACTTGATTCAATACACATAAAGGTCTTTCCCTCTGTGTTGAGGAAAATTAACAATCACTTTCTCTCAAACGTAACTGTCTTTTCAGTATAGGATTAAACTATCTTCTAATCCATCAAATCTCGCATGTAATGTCGACTTTAAGTGCAAACACCAAACCTTTCGCGATATTAAACCAAATTACATCTCAACTTGTAGCATACGAATTCACGTTAATATAGAAGCAGCAAAATAAATTTTACCGTTATTGCAAATTCTCCATTTTCGAATATACCAATTTTGATTATGAAAGCCATCCAAATTAATATTTGATATTTTCTGTTACAAAAGCCCACTACAAGCCCTCTCATTTATCAGTGAAAACAGAGCCTTGCATTCATCTCCATAATTCCTGTATAACGACAGTTAGAAAGGTAGAGACAAGGTGGCAACTGACGTTGCAACACCCCACGTCACCATCTCGAACATGTTACGGGATAAAGCCCGCATTTTTACCCCAGAAATTACACTATGCCAAAATCGTTGAAATGCATCGAAATCTCTATAAACAATTTTTATGACCTTAATATTCCTTTTCTGCACTAAACGCATTTCAAAACGTCAAATTTGTAAACTCGAGTATATCCTAATTCTTATATAAACGAAATTCACTTACAAAATATAGATAACACGTTTTGTAAATTTTTCTAGTAACAATGGTATTAAACTTAAAAGTGTTAAAATATTATATTCAGCAACGGCAACTATCTTGAAATTACCCGTCTTTGAAAGGAATATTTGATATATTGGCTTTAAAAATGACAAAATATATGTCAAAATGAAGTCCATAAAACAAGCTGTATAACATAAAACTCATCGTTGGAGAGTAGAATCCTTCATACAGAACAAAATGCAGAGATGAGGTATTGTGTCACTCGTGTATAGGTCACGCATACCTGACCCATGCAGACCTAATGTACCTTACATTTTTTAAACGTTGTCTCGTCCTTAACTTCCGATTCATTAGAAAAATATTAACAGTGTACCTCCAGGTTTTTAACTTTCAGGAGTATATGCTTACTTTTCTATGGATGGGTTTAATTTCTGAAGAGTATGGCACTTTTGCCTTTACATTTTTAGAACTTTATTTTTATAGGGTACTGCTTAACAGGATTATGCCATTAAACCCTATAAACACATATCTACTACTAGTAGAAGTCTAAATAAATATTTGTGCACAACACGATTGCAAAGATGGTCAAGTTTCTTTGCTGAAAAAAAAGAAGAAAACACAAAGAGATCATGGGGTTTTGGACAGAAGTAAAACTACAACAATAACGAAGAAACCCCATGACCGATATTGTTTTCAGTCGAATTGTGATAAATCTTCTGTATCAAATTAAGACGAATATCTCAGTAAAAGTAATCATATTATCCTTTATTTTAAGCAGCTCATTAAGTTGTGAATCATGTACGCAGGAAGTTCTGTCCACGCATATTCAGAGGGCCACAATCTCAACATAGAAGTTCTGGTGAAGGAATCGTTATTTCCCGTCGGCACGACATTTTCAAATCATCGCAGAATTTTCTGATCATTTTTATTGATAAGAAGCATTCATTTTGATCATTATCAGACATAACTTAATTGCACATAATGTTGATTGATTGCCTCTGTAAGGTAACAATATAAATAATATGGTAACTTTGATAACATTCATTTTTCTTTCGCCTTAAGTGAAGTAGAACGGAGGATAGAAATTTGCATGGGAGATGATTACATAAGCACTAATTAAGACATAATGAGTATATTTGAGCGGAAAGAATATTACACGTATGGCTTCCAATTACGTTTGTGCCCCAGGATAGCATTTCAAACTAACTTGTGGTAGTTTGAAGTGTAAATTATAAAGTTACCTGTGGCTAGAGTGTGAGAGCTTAAATGGAAATGTTCCGTTTTAAATAGCGGAAAGAATAGAATTTCACCTGCATTATTCATGCAGAAGAAGTACAAAGAAGGTGAGGTGTTTGACAAGCGACATGGTGAGATAGGGTTGTCAATTTCAACTGCTATCTACCTTTGAATTACACGGATCAGGGGCTGCCAAATTAGCTATACATTAAATCACGTCTATCAAATCTTACACTCAGGTAAATAGTCACCAGCTATCTGACCTTGTGGACTTCACTTGCTTTGTGTAGGTTACACATCTTCCAAGGTCAACAACTTCCTTTATATATTATATCTGGTGCTTTTGTTGGAAAAAATATTTGTTAAATCACACTTGGCGAGAAGACAAAAAGATAAGGGTACAGACACCGAATCGAAGCAATGTCAATGGGGCCATCGGATGTGTATATGTAGGTCCAACCTGGGAACTAATCTGTTGTGTTAACACCCCCCCCCCCAAAAAAAATACCGAACAGCTCCTTGATAAATCATAGTGTGTACCATCAACGTTATATACTAAAAAATGTATGTCAAAAGATACATTCAGTGAATTTGAAATACACAACTAGCCTGTTATTATTCGTGTACAAAATTATGGAATGAATTAAAAATGTAAAGTTGTATGCATCCATCCACCTCTGTGGTATTCAAAGGGAATGGAAACTAAATGCAGCGGTGCTTATTTCTTACATCGCGGAAG
This sequence comes from Megalonaias nervosa, assembly GCA_016617855.1. Taxonomy (NCBI): domain Eukaryota; kingdom Metazoa; phylum Mollusca; class Bivalvia; order Unionida; family Unionidae; genus Megalonaias; species Megalonaias nervosa. Next base: position 39,061 of record JAECUM010003744.1, read on the forward strand.
TTTCCAGACTCTGATGATATTTTGCTGAAAAACTTTCGAGGGATTTTTTTTCCTGAAAAATATTGACCTGTTTCCGTTGTTCACAAACGCACGAAACCTGTATATTTCTTTGAAAACTAGGATAATATGGTAGAGAGATGATGGCGGAATTCGTATCTAACTGTACAGATGCCATTTTGTTTCCTGTAGCCTGACTCCTTTATGGTGCAACGCATCATTAATATGGAAGATACATATTACTTTTTAAAAATAGCAATTAGGCTTACGCAGTCTCGCACATAAAAACTTATTATTCATAATCTCTATCGTCAACGTTTTCTTTATCGATTTCAAATGTCCAAAGAAACTAATTACACATTTATATCCGATTCGTAAGTGTACTTGAAAGATTCTTAAAATGTATGTTCATAATCGAACACGAAATTTTAAAACCTCATAAATAATCGAATCTCCTGGATTGGTCTTAAATAGAGAATACATAATAAATAAATAAATAAATAAATAACTTGAATGTAACTTTACAATTAACCAATAGATGCTACATTTCCATGGCGAGGGCAAAATCCAGTTCATTCCTCAGGGAGACAGCTAAAGGTAGCCATCGCGTGCAAAGTAAAAGCATGTTCGTTTCGCGCCCATGCGATTCTCAGTTCAGGGACTATTTTTTGGTGTAAACAGTTTGCAGATAATTTGAGATAAAAGATTTTTCATCTTATATTTATGATATGTAAGTCAAAAACATCCAGACAAAGAGGAAATCTGGAGAGAGAGAGAGAGAGAGAGAGAGAGAGAGAGAGAGAGAGAGAGAGAGATTAGTTAGTAAGAATGAGGTAATTGTTGTCTTTTTCTTTCACCACCTTGGGAAATGACCCTTTTCGGGTATATAGCGCATATAGTAATCTATTTCATAGATGAAAGAAATTTCTTGTTCATTCTTGTAGATATTGTATCACATATAAATCAACAAATATGGCCCGAGTACATTAATGTTAAATTTAAATAATTTGGTGCTTTAGTTTGTGAAAAATAGGTTTCGTGCTCTTCACCGCAATTATTCCTATCCTAGAAATCACATTATGAAACTCGGTCAAACGTAGGCAAGAATTTTTGAAGAACAAAATCCATACATGTGAAATACAACCAACTTGAGTCATTTTAAAAAATGATTTCTTTTCTTCTTAGTTTTTATTATTTGGGAAGAAAACAACATTTGAAGTTTTGAGTCTTTTAAAAATGTGAATGATTTCTGTTTCCCATTAGTTTTAGAGTGATTATCGTGTGAAATAACTGAAAATAGTAGTTGAATACAATATTTAGTAATCTCACGGTGAAAAGACCCTGGCGCAAAAATTAGGTGATTCTCAGACTGGACAGCGGTGAAGGAGTGAGTCGAGGAAGAACACCTGTTACCTGTAGGCTTGTACAAAAGTAACAAAAGAAAAGAGTGAAGCCAACAAGCTTTGTAAATTTAACAAAAATGATTTATTTCCCTAGAAAACAATGTAAAAATAGGAAAATAGGACTTACGGTTTGTGAATATAATCCAAAATTTAATCCTACAATTGAAAAATATAAGTCCTATCACCAAACAGTTCTAATTGAATCCAGGTTCGAATCTCGATGAAGTTCCAATATGGAAGGCGATGACGTCAGATGAGGTCGTTGTACTAACGGCAACAGATCCTCGATTGAATCACAGTTTATAATGTTCCCGTTTAGAATTCTAGAATAAATTTCCACTGAATAACTTTCTCCCAGAACGTTTATAAATATGAAGCACTTGTTTAGTTTTCTAGAGAATAAATTATTAAATTCCAAAAATAAGATGAACTTCAAAACAATCTGACATCAACAATTGAAACACCTTGTACCCTCAAGGTGTAAAGATACAACTGAATAAATTTAATATCAATTGGCTGTTTTAAGCCTCGATTTTAGATCACATGGTAGCTAACGTGACAGGCTACGTGATTTGCTAATTTGAACAGCTCAATAAAAAAAAATGCCATTTATCACGTATGCAAGAATAGCTCTATCTAAGAATCAGATTCTCACGCTGGAAATAAAAAAGAAAGACTGTTTACAATTCAGCTAACACGTGGCCGAAAATGACCTTGGTAATAGCCAATCATATTCACCCGATGTTTACAAGATCTATGAACCAGGGTGAGCTAAAAATAATGCTGAAGTAACAGTTATAATCTAATCGGGTCAAGCCAATTTTCCGAAAAGAGACTCAAATCCAATGAAAATTATCATTACAATAAAATGTAATGAAACAAAATTAAAATATAAAAGAATTTAAAACTAACACACACGTAATTTAATTACATATACGTAACACTTCCCCAATAAAGAAAAAGAAAGATGTATATAATAAAGCTTTCTTTTTACCATATGTAAATGATACATGAGGTAAAACAAAATTACATAAGAAAACTCTTATGAATTATACAAAGTGTACATGAAATAATATTTCTATACACGGGAAAGTGCATCTGCAATCAAATTGTCTTTTCCTTTAATGTGCCTGATGTCAAGGTTATATTCTTGCAAAAACAAACTCCACCTTAATAATCTTTGATTTTTATTTTTCATCTTAACAATGAAAGTAAGGGGGTTGTGATCACTAAACACAACAACCGGAGAAGGAGCTGAGCTAATGTAAACTTCAAACTGCTGTAATGCCAATATTAAAGCCAAACATTCCTTCTCGATTGTTGAGTAATTTCTTTGGTGCTTATTTAATTTCTTAGAGAAATATCACACTGGGTGATCAACACCATTTCTATCTTCTTGAATCAACACTGCTCCAACCCCAACATCACTTGCATCAACAGATAATCTTAAAGATTGATTGAAATTTGGAGCCGTGAAAACCGGCGAACTTTTAAGTATGGCTTTTAATCTATCAAAAGCCTCCTGACATTTTTCAGTCGAAAGAAACTTATTTTTCTTACTTAACAAGTTTGTCAGGGGTTCAGCAATATTAGAAAAATTGGAACAAAACTTTCGATAGTATCCGGCCAATACCAAAAATCGCATCAGTTGCTTTTTACTGACAGGCACAGGGAAATCAGAGATAGCCTTGGCCTTAGCATCTATAGGTTTAACTTGACCATGTCCCACAATATGTCCTAGAAAAGTTACACAAGCACGGCAAAACTCACTTTTAGATAAATTGATTGTCAAATTTGCGTCAGTGAGTCTTTTAAAGAATTTCCTAATCGTGGTTAGATGTTCTTTCCAGGTGTCGTTGTAGATGATGACATCATCGATGTAAGCATCATAATTATTTAGACCAGAGGTAATCATATTCATCAAGCGTTGATAAGTACTTGGGAAACCCTTCATCACAAAAATGGCATTACTTTATATTGATAGAGTCCATCTAGAGTCACAAATGCCGAAATTTCCTTTGTTCTTTCCGTTAGTGGAATTTGCCAAAATCCTTTCAGAAGTTCAAATTTGGTGACATACTTGGCATTTCCAATTTTATCAATACAGTCATCGATTCTTGGTAATGGAAATGAATCTGTTTTTGTCACACTGTTCACCTTCCTATAATCAGTGCACATACGGAAAGTTTTATCTGGTTTCGGAACAAGTATACATGGTGAACTCCAATCACTTTTACTGGGTTCTATGAAATCGTTCTCCAGTAAATACTGAATTTCCTTTTTCAAGTATTCCTGTCTGAGAGGGTTGATCCTGTATGGGTGTTGTTTCACAGGGTTTGAGTCTACAATTTCAATGTCATGAAAAATTTTGTTTGTCCTCGTAGGAATATCTGGAAACAAGTGCTCATATTCGAATAATAACTGTTTAAGTTCATTCCTTTCTTGTTGTTGCAAATGTAAAAGTTTCTTTTCCAGATTTTTCATACTTTCCGAATTACGAAGATTTGTTGCTCCAAAATCAACAGAGTCCAATTGAATTTCTTCACTTTAATCCTCAGTTGGTGGGACAGGTACAACTAAATTAACTGCATAATTTACCTGGCTATCTCTTTCAATATACTAGTACTCCATTAATTTATTTAGATCAGAGTACTATTATTATAATTTAACTCATTCATTTTCTTCTTATCTTTGTTAGGGCCGTAAAACCTAATTTGTGAAAATTTTGAAGAATGAGCAAGAGAGAATGAACTCTATTACAAGACTTAAAACTTCTCTCTATTGAAGTTCTGTGAAACCATAATTTCACTTTTGACTTGAATTGCTGAGTGCCAAATTCAAGCATAACAAGATGGAAATCTCCAGACCTAAAATTTGATTATTGATCCGATTGGACAGATTTGGGAAGGCCAAATAGAGTAAAAAACTTTTTCAAAGCTTTTACTATGGTTTTGGTTTTAATATTCCTCAAAGGAATTGCCTCTGGGAATCTTCTTGACACACACATAATGGTCAACAAATATTGGTTGCCTGACTTGGTGTTAGGTAAGGGACCAACACAATCTACCATAATTCTTCTAAATGGTTCGTCAAATGCAGGAATAGGTTGCAAATGAACCTTAGGTATCTTCTGATTGGGTTTTCCTACCATTTGACAAGTATGACAGATCTACAAAATTTACAAACATCACTTTTGATTTTTGGCCAGTAAAAGTGAGTCAAGATCTTGTTATAAGTTTTATTTATCCCTAAATGACCAGCCACAGGAGTTTCATGGGCCAAACTAAGTATTTCCTGTCTGTAAGATTTTGGAACTACAATCTGATAGTTCACTGACCACTCGTCACTAGCAGGTACCTCGGGAGGTCTCCATTTTCTCATAAGAATTCCATTTTTAATGAAATAACAGACAGGTACTTCTGTGGTTTCAGTTTCACTAATGGCCCTCTGAAACAAACAGGAGATCTCAGGATCTTTTTCCTGTTTGACGACCAGTGATTGTCGTTTGTCACCCTGATTAGATAAAAGAGAATGAGTATTTAAAAGAGGATCACTGTGATCAATACCTTTTGACTGATCCAAATTAGGAGTGAAAGTGACCTCATCAAAAGCCTGACCAATACATATGTCAGCTAAAGGAATATTTTCCTTATCAAAATCATTCTCAAGAGCTTTCTTTGACATAGCACTGGTAACTGCACAAGCTGGGTATAAATCAGGGTATTCGTTTTCAATTGGATCAAGTTTCTGATCCAAAGAAGGCTTGTCAGTTACAAGTGGATTAACCACAACCTTGTCTCCAGCTAGGTCGTTGCCTAGTAACAAATGAATGCCTTCAACGGGTAGGTTAGACACTATACCGACTGTCACAGGTCCTGAAACTAAGTCTGATGACAAATTTACAGAATGGAGAGGAACATTGACAAAGCCACCCTCTACTCCTTGAATGAGAACACTCTCATTAGAACAGGACTTCTCAGAAATAGGCAAAGTATCTGATAATAAAAGACTCTGAGAAACTTCTGTATCCCTTAAAATGTAAATAGGGATAGGATTGGCCAAATCACCCATGAGTGATATAAAACCCTTCGACATGAATGGTTCATAATTCTCCATAATAAAATCAGACTGGGGTTGATTAGACTCAACAAATGTATTGCTTTCAATACATGACTGTGACCGTGACCTCTTAGAAATAAGAGCATTTGGGATAGGTCTATCTTGATTCTGATGCCTATATTTCAATTTGAAGCAATCAGAAATGACTTGTCCTTTTTTCTTGCAATAGGTACACATAGGAATAGACAAGGATTTTGAATCAAGTTTATGAAAAGCTTTATTTTGAAGTTGTGCCAGACTGAGTTTTAGAAGAAGTCCTATTAGGCTGAACTACCTTTCTACTAGTAGACTGCTGAGTGAATGATTTGCTGACAACAGGAACTTTATGAGTTAAGGAAAACTCATCAGCAGCAAGAACAGCGTTTTCCAAGGTTTTGATCTTATGCTCTTCATGATGATTCTTAATGTCACTAGGGACATAGTTCTTGAACTCTTCAAGTAATACAAGTTGTTTGATATTTTTATAATCATGTTCAACTTTCTTGGCTAAGCACCATCTGTCAAATAACTGCTCTTTTTCTCTAGCAAATGCGGCATAAGTTTGTCCAGCTTCTTTTCTATAGTTTCTGAATTTTTGCCGACAAGCCTCAGGGACTAACGCATAACCCCTTAAGATGCATTCCTTAACCAAATCATAGTCAGAACTTTGCTGTACTGACAGGGATGCATATATATCTCGGGCCTTACCAAAAAGTACACATTGCAATAACTGAGTCCAATGCTCCCTTGGCCATTTCAAATTTTCAGTAACTTTTTCAAAATAAATAAACTATTTGTCTACTTCTTTTTCTCTAAAAGTGGGCACTAACCTGATATTTCTTGTAATGTCAAAACTTGAATTTGTATGTAAAGTGAAATCGTGCTTTTCACTTGCCAGCTCCATTTCTTTAATTTTAATTTGAAATTCCTTTTCATCCTTCTCTTTTTACATGTGTACGTGTATTTGTTCTTTTTGTAATTGCAATTGCATTTGCTCTTTTTGTAACTCCAATTGCATTTGTTTTTCTTTCTCCGTCTCCTGTCTCTGTCTCTCCTCTTTTTCAAATTGTAATTGTTTATCTTTCTCCCTCTCCTGTCTCTCTCTCTCCTCTTTTTCAAATTGCAATTGCAATTGCTTCTCTTCTTATTGCAACTGCAATTGTTTCTCTCTCTCCTCTTTTTCATAAAGCATTTGTTTATCTTTCTCTCTTTCCTCTTTCTGAAGCTCCAGCTTCCTTAACTCCAATTCCATCTTGTATTTCATTTTTAATTCCATTACTTTTATGTCAGAGCCTGATACCGACTTACTGACCGAAGCCAAAACACTTTTATCAAGAACATTCTTCTCTACCAAATACTGAATCAAAATGTTTTTTATTTCTTGTTTCGTTAAGAAAGCTTTTGCCTCAGAAAGATCGTATTTTCTGGCAAGTTTAAGCAACTCATCTTTTTTCAAACTATCCAACTGCTCCTGAGTTGGACTAGAAAGAGAAGTCTCCACTTTTAATGACATTGTGAATGAAAGCCTGTTGTTTTCACTAAAGATTTCAAACAAAATGTAAAATAGTACTTGGGATTTAAAAACTAGGGGAATTTAAATTTCAAAAAAAAAATTTTCTGAAATATTTTAGCCAAAATTCAAACATGCAAGGACGAGCAACCCAATTTTCTTATGTTACGTGTAGGCTCGTACAAAAGTAACAAAAGAAAAGAGTGAAGCCAACAAGCTTTGTAAATTTAACAAAAATGATTTATTTCCCTTGAAAACAATGTAAAAATAGGAAAATAGGACTTACGGTTTGTGAATATAATCCAAAATTTAATCCTACAATTGAAAAATATAAGTCCTATCACCAAACAGTTCTATTTGAATCCAGGTTCGAATCTCGATGAAATTCCAATATGGAAGGCGATGACGTCAGATGAGGTCGTTGTACTAACGGCAACAGATCCTCGACTGAATCACAGTTTATAATGTTCCCGTTTAGAATTCTAGAACAAATTTCCACTGAATAACTTTCTCCCAGAACGTTTATAAATATGAAGCACTTGTGTAGTTTTCTAGAGAATGAATTATTAAATTCCAAAAAATAGATGAACTTCAAAACAATCTGGCAACAACAATAAAACACCTTGAGCTCTGAGGTGTAAAAATTACGACTGAATAAATCTACTACCAATTGGCTGTTTAAAGCCTCAATTTTAGATCACATGGTGGCTCACGTGATGGGCTACGTGATTTGCTAATTTGAACAGCTCAATAAAAAAGCCATTTATCACGTATGCAAGAATAGCTCTATCTAAGAATCAGATTCTCACGCTTGAGAAATAAAAAAGAAAGACTGTTTACAATTCAGCTAACACGTGGTCCGAAAATGACCTTGGTAATAGCCAATCATATTCACCCGATGTTTACAAGATCTATGAACCAGGGTGAGCTAAAAATAATGCTGAAGTAACAGTTATAATCTAATCGGGTCAAGCCAATTTTCCGAAAAGAGACTCAAATCCAATGAAAATTATCATTACAATAAAATGTAATGAAACAAAATTAAAATATAAAAGAATTTAAAACTAACACACAAGTAATTAAATTACATATACGTAACACACCACACACACATATATAGACACACACATACATACATAGATAAGTACGTACGTACGTGTGTGCGTGCGTGCATACACACATACACGCATACATACATACAAACGGAAATATATTTCAACTGTAATTAATTGATCAATAAGCATATAATAATTTCTGTCTCATAATGATATAAGTTTGTTTATCAAGTAAGGTTAAACTTAATGATCAACTTTTATACCTAAGAGTACGTTACAAATAAAATGCTGCCTAGTAATATCAGTGTTTTTAAATACCAAAAGTTTTAATTACTGGTAAGAAGCTCTATTACATTTGTACTAAGATTACAAGAATCATCTTCTTAAAGGTAATTCTATGGAAATGAACATGATTTTAGAACCAAATAGATGTCTTAACATACATTTATTTGACGTGAAGCAAAGTATCATTTAATTGATAATATCAGATTCTAAGATGATATACCACATGGACAAGGCGAGGGAACCTTCGATCAGGGTTGGAATAAAAGAAAATGTTCAAGTAGCAATCTTTGAACTCGGGGAGCAAACAGGCGTAACAGGTAGCAAGTTAAACATTTAAATATCCATCATGTATTCGTCACATTCATAATAACTCGCTCAGACAACATTGTATCTTCTCGTTTATTTCTCATCCTAAATGGCTCCATGATGAAAAAACCCCCAACCAAACCAAACAAATAAAACAACAGCATCTGCAGACACTTTCTTTTAAGGGACTCCAGATACTAATGAAAATTCTAAGTAGCAATTATTTGCTACCAGATTTTATAATAGTTAAGAAAAGAGAAAATCAAGTGGCACATCTGTTACCATTTCAACCGCATTTCACACCCCGTGTACAAGTCAGCTTTTAACGATACAGGTTAATATAATAGCAAGGTTAATATTAATGCACTTCCTTATGCATGATGGATGCAAAAAAAAAAAAAAATCCCCCCCACCCAACAAAACAACCCAACAACCCACCAACAACAATAAAAAACAGCAAAGCCTCAAAATGGAGGTATCGTTGAGAGTATGCATTACCATGCGCTCTCTTCTGGGTATTGTTACAAGCATTTAACTGAGTACTTTGTGTGCTAACCGTGAAGAACTTAAGGATGGAAGCAAAACTGGAAATCAGAACTCACCACCGCTGGAATAATATCGTTCATTTACTTGCTCTGTAATCATCTAAAAATCTGTATGTATAGATTACAGTAGTATCAGCAACTGTTCTATTCACTGTCTAATCCATTGCTATATATCACATTATAAAAGTCTGGAAATCCAGGGACAATACTTGTTAGTCGGCCATCAAATGTTCCCTCTTTGAATGTATGCCTGACCAGGCATATTCGATGATTTATGTCTGCTTTCTGAATCAGTGATGTTTGTTACCTTCAGTTACCTATTGCACACTATTTATCAAACAATCTACACCTCTGGTTTTCTATCCTCAGATGCATTCAGTATGGCTTTATCATCTGCATAATGTTTCAACACATTTTTCTTAAATCGTAGTTGTACAACCAAGGATGTCCTTGTGTCTTCCAATTTTGATATATAATCCAAAACCCTGTCTACTGTATCTTCGGTACACTTCAGACCATATTATATTACATCTGATGTTTCGTTTTCTATTCTCTTAAATATTGCCCGCCTCTTTCCTTTGCTCAACAGTTCTTGTTTCTTTTTCGAACAGATTTTTATTTTCTTGTCAATTTCGCTGCATCTCTGTGCTTTCTCATTCCATGCTTTCGTATTTCAATAAGTAACCTATCTCCTTCATTGGTAGCCTTTCAAGCCCATCACTGGTTTTTAATTAAAAGCTGCAAGCATTACAAATACCCTTATTGATCATTTAATATGGGGTTTTACCGACCTAGTCTCATCAATTAACTCAGGTGATACTTCATTAAAATTTCCTCTAGGAAGTTATTCCTTCAAAGTAGTATTTAATAGTTTATGCAATGATAAAAATATCTTCTAGGCTGTCTGTGAAGCAATGCTATTTATTTTATCATCACTTGAAATCGGTGACTAATTAAACTTGTCCTTTTCAAATAACGACTCTTACAAATGGCATGATTATCCACTTATGACTCGAGAGGCATCTGTGCTTTGTTTTTGCAGAGTCCATAGTGGCCCAGTAATTAGCTTTGATATTAATCCCAAAACTTGGAATTCAGACAGAATAGCAGTGGATGTACAGTAATCCAGTATTGCTCTTTTAAAACATATGTTGAATCCTTGAAAAGTTTAAAGAAGCTGCAAGACATGGTTTTATGATAAAATGTAATCTGCCCAAGCAAAATATAATATTAAGTATTTTTTCACGAAAGGAAATAAAACAATTATTTTCTTGTTTCCTCAAACAGTAACTCCTAAATCCATAAATAGCCAGTCTGCTGATCTAGATCCCTAGCCAAGCATCCGGGACAGAATATAAGGAACGTCAGAACCACGGGCTCTGAATTTGAGAAGAACATTATCAGCTGCACCTATTTCAGATTCAGATTCTATATCGGCTTTATCAGTTTGTGTAACAGTATACAAAGCCCCATATTCCTTCCAAACAGGTGCAGTACACTCTGGAAAATTTGCCAGAAGATTAAGTCAGAAAATGTATTTTTATGTTTAATTTTGTACAAGCTTGTTTTTTAATATCAGATATGTCTTCCCATGACTGGAGTACTAGTTGCATTATAGGTACTCTATTAATGCATTGTTGAAGGCTATATTTGTTTTTGCTCTCTCTGGCAGAAACTCTCTGGTCTTGCGTAAACTGTGATGTCCATGTGACATATTTCATCTTCAAAGAAATCATTACAAATTTTAGATTTATCCTATGGAATCTAATTGTATCTAGCGTAGTTGATGATGATTTATTAGCCATTTCTATAAGGTCAAACAAGATTTAGATTCCTATTTTTATCACTCATAAAACAACTAGTATAATAACTTCAACCACTTTTTGCGAGTTTCATCTTCATAAAGTGTAGTGTTTGCTTTGTTCTACCCCAAGCTGTATTTGATTGGCAGCAAGCTTCACAGAAACAATATTTTTTACTTGGTAATTTACTCCTGATTTCCCAGCCAGCTATAGTGATTCATCGATTACAGGAGAAACATTTTCTGATTAATGTGTCACATTCATGACAACTTGGCTAAGAAAATGAGCATATGAAATTGATGCTTGTCCAAAATGTTTGGTCTTGGCGTCATCATGGAACAAGAACTTAAGTAGTCACGTTCAATTGTGAATCATAAAGACCCTTATTGATTAATTTCTTTTGCTTGTATTTCATCCTTCTTTGCTGTCACTGTCTTAGATTTTAACTCACCCACTTCAAATTTTTATCTTCCGTTTACTTGTTTTTCTCCAATTCACATAGTAATCACTTGAGTTTTTGTACCTTTGGAAGGATCCTCAGTTATTTTTTTCCATTAACTTTGACAGCAACCATCTTCTTTATAAATCTCAGTTTCTTTGTGACTAAATACACCTTTTTAATTGTGTAGTTTTTATTACTGAAGTACATGTTCAAATTACTTTATTTTAATGTATTTTTTCTTTCATTCTTTCCAACTCAATATATTTGCTGAATTCTTCTGGCTGACTGTCTTCAAACCCTCAATTTACTGTACGTTCTCCTTCTGACGGACTGTTAAATCTTTCTCAATGACTTGTGCAACTGTTATAAAGCTGTTTTCTTTCATTTCTTCTGGACAACATCAGAAACACTGTTTAAAGGTATCTCAAACATATCCGTATTTCGTTTCCTTTTGATGGTCCATTGCTGTACTAAATTGTTCAATTGATGAAATTTTGTTACCAAATGTCTTATATTCACCATTCTTGATAAAATATGAGAAAGCCATTCACACAGTTTTTCTTGTTTGATATTTTTGGTGTAATTAAAAATATCTAAAGCCATTCTATTATCTAAAATTTATATCGAATTCAGGCAAATCATGCTGATTTAGATTCAGGTGTTAATCTTTAAATACTAAAATCTTGACATCGTAATACCGAGGAATTTAAAACGACGCATCCTAAAACATAAATCAAGCGCGATTAAAAATTACGTTCATTTTGCTTTATCCTCCATAACCAAAATATAATGTTTTATAGCAAGTTGCAGCATTTGCGAGAAACGTTTTAAATCGGCTACATGTGGTGAATAATGACCTTAGTTTGGTAAAATAAATTTACTTTACCCATGAGGTGAAGTCTCGAGCAATGCATTTTGACGAATAATTCAAGTACAAATTGATAAGAAGATGAGATAGTAGGAAGACATAAAAAAAGCTTGTGACCTAAGTGTTAGAGACGGAAAAAAAAATAAGAGAAAGAAAGTCCAGTAAAAGATACTACAATGATGCAAAAATTACAAAAAATATAATGGGACGAACAATATATTTTGGTTGGAGAAGAAAAGATAACAAAAATACCAGCTTTTGAGGTGGAGAGAAACTCAAGTCGTTAAAACATAAGGAGGAGTAATTGGAAGTGGAAAGAACGTTCCTAACCTTGACACAACTCACACGTATTGGCTTTATCATAAAAGAGAGACGGACATAATATTTCACTAATGTGCAAGTAGCGCAGAAGAATGAAAGAGGTTGTTGCATCCCAAACCTGTTCGCCGTGCTGACATTTAGAAAGACAGAGAGGCATAGAGACACGGGGGACTTTAAATCTACTTATTATATCGGGTCCTTGACGTACGCAACTAGGGCTTCGGAAGAAAAAGTACCGCAATATTAATTACTAATAACTCAGTCTCAACTGTGTTGAAATAACTGATTTATCAGCAAGCGTCCTTCATAAGAAATAATGTAATAATTTGGTTTTTGATAAATTGCCATCACAACTTTTATATCTTTATTATTACTAATAATACTCGGCGGATTCAAAGGAGTTTTTGTATATCCTTTTTATTTTAACGTGGAAAGGTAAGGTTGTTTCCCATACTGACTGAATGTACTGTAAGATAGAATCTAGTAATCAGAAGGTCTCTTGCTTTAAGCTGAATATTTTTGGCCGGCTTTTCACAAGAAAAGGAGATTGTGATCCAGCTTGTTGGTGTTTCTGTCCGAAACTTAATGCAGATTCTGCCTCTTGTTCGATCGATCGATCGAGAGAGCGACTTGAAATGTGACTAAAAATAAAGCTTCTTGATATACACAAAGGTCAAGTAAACTGCGTTTCAGTTTCACTAAACATCTCAAAATGTTTTCCTCAAAATGAGATCTTATAAATACATTTCTTATTGCTTGGTGGGTAACAATGATTTTTCACAGAGAGTCAGCAAACAGAAGTGATTAAAATACAGTCATCATACTGAACTCCTCACTTGAGTTTTATTTTATTTCTGAGTAACTTTTGAGGTCATCAACTCTTATTTCTTCTAGAATAAGATTGTGCCCACGTGTTCTATTTTAGAACTGAAAAATTGATTTTTCATTGTTGTCACTACCGCTATGTCTATCAGAAATATCGATATTCTATGAAATGTCAAAGTAAGAAAATGTAAAATCTCATTTTGAGCAGAATTATATGAACTTTGGTGAAAATTGGGCGAGAATATAACCGAGTAAACAATTTGAAGCCGTATTGGTGGAAAGCTGTTGCTTTATCCACACAATAACATAAAGCAAACACTTTTATATAATCTATCCTTGTTGCACACACACACACACACACACACACACACACACACACACACTAATAATATTAATAATAATGAGGACTTTGTATAGTGCCTAATCTTTAGAAGCTCTAAGCGCTTTACAACATTTGACAACACTTAAAAACATATATAATGATATGATTACAAAATTAAAAACAAACACCACGAAAGTAGAAACAGAAAATATGTTGTAAGTCAATAAGGCAAGGATACATTATTAGGTCTTTAAGTCTGTTCTTGCAGTTGAAATAGGTGAGTTTTAAGAGCGCTCTTGAATGAGATCACTGTGTCTTTGTGTCTAAGTGCAGTGGGCAATTCGTTCCACGTTGCTGGGCCCTGGTATGCAAAAGAGCGTTGTCCATATGATTTCATCTTCATAGTGGAAATAATGAGAATACGAGTGTCAGAAGAGGAGCGTAAGCATCTTGCAGGTGTGTACACATGGGTGAGGTCAGATAGGTATGTTGGACTGGAACCCGTCAGTGAAACATAGCACAGAGAACAAATTTTGTGTTTAATTCTGGATCGTATGGATAGCCAGTGTAGGGTACAGAGCAGGGGAGAGGCGTGCTCTGATCGTGGTACTAAGGATGATCCGAGCAGCTGTATATAAATATATATATATATAAAAGGTACGAGGAATTACCTGTATACCGGTTAACCGCTGTATATTCTTCCGGTGGTACGTACTTCGGTAGTTTCTGTAAGTAAGGGATGTGCGTAAATTTCCTAGTAATCTTTTTATGATTTTATGAAACATTTGTAAGTCAATAAACTCATCCACGTCGTTAACTTCATCATATCTACTTTCAAATGGACGAAACAGCTTGTGTAGTTCACCACCAACTAATCTAATAAACTAAAGCTAAAAAGTCTGCCACATGATCTTATATTGTTTGTTTACAAAGTAGTTCCCAATACACCATACTATTGTAAGACACACTTGTTGTGCCATATGAAGCCGTGCAGTATGGAAAAATACTTTCACAATTTTGACATTGTAAAATTAATAGGGAAATAAATAAGCATATAATAATTATATTTATGATGCTTTAATGGTCTATTTGATACGTGTCAAGTTTGCCGAAGTGGTTGCCAGAAGGGATGTAGTGAAATATATTCGGGCAAATCCAGAATTTGGAAACGTTTGGATTAAAACAAACAAAACAAAAACACATCAGTTTTTAGTTGGTTATTAGCGCAATTCATATGTTAAGTACATTTATTCCTTTGTAAGACTATGCGTGATCCTAAGATTTTCAGAAGAGCAGTTGTTTTCTCTTTGAAATTTTCAAAAATCTCAATTCCAATAAATGTTTTCCCGTTTTGTTGCATGTATGTGTTTTATGTTTGCTAGCTCTCTATGATAAATATTTTATCTTATAAATCTGGGCAAAATATTTTGCCAACTATTCAAAGACGGAAATATTCTACAAGAAAGCCTCCAATAAATGATACCGTGGTACATATAACGGTATGTTCAGAAATACCGAGATACAAAATTTATTTATATATTAGAGGTGGGTACCACGAACGAACACACACACACACACACACACACACACACACACACACACACATATATATATAACAGCGTATAACAGCTTAGAGCCTCCAACCACACCTCACGCCAGTGAATGAGACTTATAACTGCATGCAAGCCTGTCTTAACGCTTTCACCATTACCATCTAAATCAGTAGCGAAAAGAATAATTCAGATTTATGCGTCTAGATTCTTAATTATCTGCTGTCATGGTGGACACTACGACATTTTTTATTCCCCAGGAGGAATATTTCAAGCAGACACTCCTGCGAGGCGATCAAATGCACACGCCATTTGATGCAACCAGGCTAGATAGACCATGGATTCGATTATGAGTCTGTCCTCCTATAAGTTTCCAACAATTAGAGACTGCTTTTAGAAAAACAAATATTACAGTCGACATTGACTAAGTAATTTTGCTATTGATACTTTCTTTCGAAAACCGATACAATATAGGAGTGATTTTATGTGACGGAAAATTATTGTCAGGGAACTGTATATATATAATATCATGCATTATATATGAATGAATCTGTACTCAGGTTTGGTTTAGCGTGTACAGCATTACTTGAGGGTGATCTATTTTCGTTCTAGCTGTTTCAAAATAATTAGTTCGGTTTACCCATTGCTGTACGAGTACTTATAATGTTTGACTGTATCTTCACGATACAACGAGTTGTGTCAGGAAGCTGTCCACTTTGCGGATGGCTTCCGGACAAACTAAAAACCTGTAAGGCAAATATCTTATAGCGGGCTCTGCCCAACCAGTTAGGTATAGAGTTTTGAAAAATACATACACCATGAACCTTTATGGACGGTTTCCTGAACAAACACAATGCCTGTAAAGCAAAACATCTTATAGCGGGCTCTGCCCAATCAACCAGGTATTGATTGTGTGTTGAAAAATACATACACCAATAACTTGAATAAGCCCCCATTCCCCCAAAACAAAAAAAGCATGCAAGACAAAATATCTTACAGCGGCTTCTGTCCAGTCAAACCAGGTAATGGTTATCTGTTGAAAAATACATACACCAATAACCTTTACGTGAGCAGTCTTCAGCTGTAAAGATACGTGAAATATAAAATGGCATTCTATCTTATTTTATGCGTTTTATGTGATAGAACTGATTTATATATTGGATGTTTCAGAATTTATTCTAAATTTTGCTGAGAGTCCGACCTATGTCATATTACGCCATTCTATCAGATAGACTATAGTCTGTTTCAAGTTGGCCATTTTATAACTGGGAAGACAAATGTAAATTCCATTATACGTTGCATGTATTACAGCATGAGTAATGTTCCAGTTCTTGTACTTCACTGAAATTATTCTTATCGAACACGGATTCATACTATAACGTTGTTATTATAATAATAATACCCGTATATTAGTTCTTATTTAAATAATTAATATGTAAAAGAACCAGTGCTGAGCGCGCATGCGTAATGAATATTACTGTATTCACATTTAACCGTATCTCGTGTATTTCACGGCAAATTGGTTAGTTTTTAGCTGTGGTTTTGGATGGGGAGTCGGAGAACTCTGAGGCATTTCGTGCAACCCGTACATCGCTGCCGAAGGGGACCAATGGGTCTGTAGGGAATAAGGAGGTTCTCGAAGGTTCCTTTGGCAGACTAGGAGGAGCGGGCCATACATGGTGGCTTACTAACCTTTCGACGAGAATTGTGTAACCTGAAGTAAATCGTGGTCATCAACTTTATGCCACGAGCTACACATGTTCCGTTATTGAATAAATAATTCGGTATCACTATATCTATTTGAAATAAAAAAATCAATATCGCTATATGGATGAAAATGAATAATACATATATCCGACTTGTGGATGAAACATTATTAAATTTTTTTTAAAAATAAATTCTATGAGGAAACATTATTCAAATGTTTTTATAAATCCTATATTTTGTTACCCTTGGTGATCATACAATATTCATATTTGTGTTTAAATTCTATACTTTGATCATACATGGTGATACATCCATGTATTAATCATATTTGTTTACAAGCTCCATACGTCGATTCTTGTTGGATTACGCCTTGGAATTAATGTTCGGATTAGTTCTATTAAGGAACTATATATTTTCCTTAGATCAGTTGTTTGACTCGGTGCGCATCATTTTGTGAAATCCATTGTTCGACTTTATGCGCACGAGTATGGTGTTAGATTCATTCATCATACACTTACATTATTAATAAACATCTCATTCACGTTGTGTCCTCGGTAAACCCAATCCCAACCCAGCTTCATCTTGTTTCAATCATCCTCACTTCTAGGGATACATAAAAGGATGCTCAGTATTGACGGTAATGGAAAACGAAATAATTTCCCAAAAGAATGATCACATAACATGAAACTTTGTATCTAGGATATTACTAAAATCCGGAAACTTAACACACAATGGCCTTAAATGACCATGCTTAAACATCGGTCGTACAATTTGCTTGAAAACTGTCGGTGTGACTGCTGTGTTCAGTAATCCATCTATTTTGCATTTCAATTTAAGGTTAGATTGATCAAGAAACTGAATTTCTAATTTAAAGGTAATTTATGGGTCAAGGCATGCTTCTCAATTAGTACGCATGTAGTTTCATTACTTGACACAAGAACAAGCAATTGTGCTACACATCCATTCCCTGTTGGCTATATTACACATGTCAGTTGGTTACAAACTTTTTCTCGCGACCCAGTTGAAAAAAAAATTCTTTTATAGCCGCGACCCAACAATTATATCTGTTGACTAGAGTTTGCATAACATCACAATATTGCAATATATTTGAATCAGCAAGGCGACCTAAATCCTGACATTCAGCCACACAGAACTGGTTCGCGATCCGTACTTTGAAAACCACACTATTGGTAGTGCAAGAACTACTAGCATTCAGGCTTGTATGATAGGTCTTGGTCATATGATACTGATATTAAATCTCAAACTTCCAGGCAGTTTAACAGTAAAATACCCTGAAAATTAATTGCAATCACACCAGTCTTTGGTTTCCACAATGTTTGATGCCAATTGCGTTCTCAGTCCTGTAGGAAGATGACTGGCGATTAAACGACCATTTCTTCGGCTACTGGTGACTACTGAATAACGAGGGCTTTGGGTTCGAAAATATACAGTCGTGCTAGAAGAAGGAAGTGCATGGTAATCCTCAGTCATGGTAATCCTCAGTCATATCACTATTCTTTCATCTACTATCTTTCTCTGTTACTTCGTTTACGGTAAATACTGTGAAATTTGAGAGTTCATAAGTGATAATAGAACAAAATAGATGGAAAATTGTGAAACAAAGAACAAACAAAAATAAGAGTCAATGTGTTATGTTTTCATTTCGTTAATTTTTAAAGGTATATAACAAATACCAAACCGTTGTATACCACCTATTGATACTACAAATATAATCACAATCTGAGACTGGAAACTCCAGTCCGTCCTGTGTGGAAAGTCAGGTGTGATAGATAACCATTAACCACACATGAGTAATTTTGACAAAGGGATACTCATCCAGTCCACCCTGAGTTTTAAGTAAAGTGTGATAAAATTACCATTAACCACACATGAATTATTTTGTCAAAGATACTCATCCAGGCTGTCCTGCGTAGTGACTCAAGTGTGATAAATTATCTACTCCAAGTTCAGTTGTATTCACGTGGGAAATTCATGAAGAAAGTTGACAACTTAAATATGTTAAAGTTTATTACAAAAGGCAACTAAAACAATGTTGCCATTTTTATCTCAGTGTCTAGGTCACAATTCCAGGTAAATTGTAAGCTCCCATACTGTATGTAAATTCCAGACGTATTTCCGTTCATATAATTCCGATTTGTGAATCTACAGATCATATTGGTATTTAGGTTTGAGTCTGCCATTTCGTTGCCATAACGACCAAGGGTCCTAGTACAGAATGAAAATAGTGGATGAAGGTCAAGGTTAAGGGACTATGAATTATAAACCGTTCAAATAAAGATGTGAAATGTTTGTTCAACGATTAACTTGGATATATTGTATTTACCATTTGGGAAAAATATATGGAATTAAGTCTATTTCACGTTGTTGTTGTTTATAGCACTGCCTTTAATGGAATTCATTAATATTAAAAGCTAGACCACATGACGATTCAAATGAGAGTGTAGGTCCCAGGTGACCGAGTGGTCTAAGACACTCGCCTTTACATCACATGGGTTCGAGTCTCGGCTCAGCCAATGTGGGTATGTGATAAAGCTTGCCAGTACCATCCCGTAGGTCAGTGGTTCTTCCAGAGTTATTCCTCCACCAAGTATACTTGTCGCCACGTATAGACTGTCCTGAAAAATAAAAACGTCAGACCGAAAACATCAAATGAGCGTAGTCTTGCAAATTAAATGGTGTGATGCTACCTTCTTAGATGAAATGATTCGCCAATTGACGACAAACATTGTAATATTTATTCTCTTTCGCTTTCTTGTTAAAATGTTGAAAATAGCCTGATTACATTCATAATAATAAGTTTTCTACACTTTAAGCTGTGGTCAGCGTAGACAGTACATGGTTATAAATGCATCGACATTGACTTGGACATGTCTTTTCACGATACAATCGTCGATAAGAAGAGGGATTAGTGCGTCAATGAGAGGGTAGAGTGTGTCAGTGAGAAGGATGAGTATATGACATAAAAGATAAATTTACCTCATGCAAATAACAGTGTCAGTGAGTGGCTCATAAAATGTTATGTACCAGGGAGCAAAACATCATGTTTCCTTGACGCCATCGTGTTTTGCTGTCTTGTAAGCTTACGCATTAGCTGGAAAGCCAAAATCAAAGGGATATACTGATACTTATAAAATAATTATCTGCTTGTAAAATAAAACAAAATAAAAAACCCAAATAGCCTATTTCATAAAGAGAAATGAGTCAGTTCCGGCAACGATCATTATAGTTCAAATAATTATGTGCAGTTGCGATTACAAGACTATCAACTTTTTAGTCCTTGTCCTCTGTACAAGTTTTAATCACATTTCTTCACTCTGTTTCGTTGTTTGACCACACTTCTTCCCTCTGTTTCGTTGTCTATCTTTTGACGAATTGTGTTTGACTAGTTAGTACCTAATGGAATAATATTTTGTACCACGTCGGTGTGTAAGGCAGTTTTCAGTCCTAATTTAAAGCGATCTGATAACTTTTTTAAAGTTGTTATTGTAGCGAAGAATGATGTCGATTCTTATCACTGTACTACGTGATTTACCACAACCAATACTTTTCGAGTCTAACTTCAGAATCTAAAATATGTTGATGGAATTTCATTGTAATGTTTATCTGAGTCCTCATTTTGTTACCCTTAAGTTATTAATCCCATTAACTTTTGTGTTGTGTCTAGGAACAATGAAAACGGACCGTGTAATAAATGTATTATTTTGAACTTGTGCATCTAAAATATCAACCACAGAAGACCTGAAACTTTGCCTGACTCTGTCCCTTTTTTCATCAAACCATTACGTTCTATGAAAAGAAGTGTATCCATCCTATTTCCCCATTTGCAGTAACTGTCCTATTGTAAAATGTACTCGACTTTATCATTTCAGATTCCCAAGTAAATCCACCCAGTTTCGTACCCCCAGTTTGGTGCCTCTTGTCACAAGCTACGTCAGGCTTTATTTCAACCCGACAAGTTTTGTTACCGTATAATGCTGATCTTTTCTTCTACCTGACACACACACACACCGCTACTAATATTTTCAAGTTTAAGTTGTTTTTATAGATGCAAGATGGGTAAATTAATCTTCAAGTCAGGAATATGAATGGTTTTATCTGATGCCCTCTTTAGCCGTCATTGCAATTTGTTCAAAATACATATGCATTTACCATTTCATAAAACAAAGCTGAGTTTAATAAAGATTTCGAATTTTGTGATTGCCCTCGTGCGTCGTAATGTACATCTTTATTCTTGTCCTTCCGTGAATAAGATTACCATTGCTGCTCCTCCTACACCGCTTGGAGGTTTTGTGGAATCTTTGTGGTTATATATTTAGTTAATGTAGATTCATTAAAAAGATATACTCTATTCGTCTGAGCCAATTTTGGGAAAAGTTCTTGCAAAAGTGTCGAAAAAGAGGTATTTTGAGCATTCAGCTTGTCATTACCACTCTTGCAAACTGCTTTAAGGAATCTTTTGAAATGTTTGCAGTTTAAAAATCAGTGGTTTATGTAATGCCCAATATCGTTGCACAGTTCGGGAGTGGAAAGGGGACATTTGAGGTGTACTCTCGAAACTTTATCGACTAAAAAATTATTCTGTCACATCATATGCTAAAACTTTGTACGATGAACTACATATTCGAAATTAGGATCTTAACTCATGCTATGGGGATTTGTCTTGAAATGAATATCAAAAAAGGGTATTTTCACAAGCCAGGTTGTAGGAAGAAGCTTGTAATAGATGCTGTGTTATGGATTTTATTCAAACTTAGCTTAGATGACTAATTAGGTTTGTCGAAAGGGGTTAGTTGGAGAAGTCTCGTTTGAGTAGATACTGTAATAAATCTAGAGCATGTGCCATCTGTATTTACATCTCGGTTTAAAGCTTTATTAGTTTTAGTGATTAGTTGTTTTGATTATGGGAAGTTGCTGTTGGAGGGATATTTCTCAACCCGAGTAATTAGCCCATTTCTAAGAGCAGAAGTCATAATGTATACTAGTCACAAGACCGTATGACAGCATGGGTTAGTGTCGTAAAATGGTATACGTGTTGAGCAGCTTGAGTTGGGGTTAGAGCAGGATAAAATGTTTCCGGTGTACATGAGCCAAGTAGTTCCTATCTTAATTAGCAGTGTTGTTCGGGTGTACCTTTCAGTGTGAAATATTTATGACAGGGACCGATATTTTTACCATGAAATAATTAGGAGGGAATCAGTCCTTTATACTGAGATGCCTATCATTGGGGTTGCGACAGCAGTTGGTGGAAGGGAATATCTAGGTTGTTTGTGTAATACGGTGTTTTGACTAACTGGGATGGAACCGGAAGTATTAATGTTCGGCCTTTATCTTAGTGGAGAAGCCATGCAAATGGAAAACAGGGAGAAGCCATGAGAATGGGAAACAGTGAATGGCTGTGCAGTTGTGAAATTATAGTAGTGTACCTGTCATCATTGGCTGGTTAGAGGAAATTGTTTGTAGTCTGTGCGTTATGGGAACTTCCAGTTGACAAGACTTTTGTCTTCAAGTTCTTGGAATATAGAGAAAACAAGGGCCTTCCAGCCAAACTCACGCAGGTACTTGATTCACTCGATAGAGAGACACCTTGTTTGAAACAACACTTTTCATCGCTTGTTTTCTCAAGCTTTGCAAAATATTTTGTTGGAGCTCTGTAGACAGTATGTCTTTTCTTGTACATGGGCTATGAAGTTTTTCTTTTTCCTATACGCCAGTTTTGGGTAATATCTAGAAAATTGGTCGAAAAAGGGGTATTTTGCGATGTCGAAAAGAAGCATGTAATAATAAGCTGCTTGAAGGCTATTACGGAAACTTTGTAGACTAAAATAGTTGTGGACGTAAATGTACAACAAATTTTTAATTCTTTTGTCCAGCTCAGTTTTGTGTAAATGTCTTGAAAGTTTTGATGAACATTGGATATCTTCGAAAGTCATATATGCTTCTCATCACTTCTTTCCGTAACGTAGAAGGATTGTACTGAATTTGTGCAGGCTAAATAAGTTGCCATATAGGTGCACAAAAAGTTTTTACCATTTTCCGGTGGCTCTTGTTTTGTACAAAAAATTCTCAGGAAGGAATATTTTGAAAATTAGAATTCCAAGGGAGGCTCGTCCAAACTTGCACTAGAATATATGGAAGAATTTACTGGCTTTCTCTACATTGCGCAAGTCGTTGATGAAGGTGTGCGATTTGGGCACTTAATATGCCGTTGTTGTTGTAGGGTTTAACGCCATTTTTCAGCACAAGATAGGTTATACATGGCAGCCAGTATAACTGGTGGAGGAAGAACCCTGGAAAACCCCGGAAAGAACCACCGACCCACGAGAAGCTACTGGCAAGCTTTCTCACGTACCAACGTTAGCCGAGCCTGAGACTCGAACCCACGCAGACAGAGGTGAGACGGCAGTGATCCGGAACGGTGAGCGCTTTAGACCACTCGGCCACTCGGGACTCCGTTAATATGCCGTAAAGTATAGGCTACGCACGCATGTGACTGCATATAAGTCCAGTTCTAGTTTGCTGTCAATATGTTTTGCTCCCTATAGCGTTCAGTCGATGCAGTGAAGAGAGATTCTTTTACCGATTTTTAAGACAAAGCAATTCATTCTAGTCTAATAAATATTAAATCCTGTCTGCTAACAACTCCAATATTGTTCCATTAACACTGATGAGCTAAAAATCAATACTTCAGCTTCCAACTATAACACGAAGCGAGTTCTGAGAAATGTAACGTCACTTTCTGTGTGCTGGATAGATAGAATCGATGTCTTTCATTCTGTACATGTATTGAAGTAAAAATGGCCGAAAACAATACGAAATCAGTCAGTCAGCAGTTATTATCTTCTTTTTCTCCCTGCAGACTTATTGGCTTATTGGCCAGTTAAAAGCGTTACTCGCATGTATTAGACAGTATCATCAAAGCATCAAAAGAAAATAACACGCGTCTCGAATGACACTTTTCTTGGACTTTGCACTGGATGCCTAAGCAGATGGTCATGATTTGTCCGGTCTCGAGAATGTCACTTTTGCTACGGATTAGGGTAATTCATTCAAATCGATTCTTTCCATAAATAATGTTAAATATCTTATTATTAATTTTTGCATGTTTTGCTCCTTTTATTGCTTGTGAAAAAGCATAGTCTTTGGCTATGTCTACTGGTAACTTATGAATAGATCTCACTAAAGCGAAAATAATAACAATGGAAAAGGTTCAGAAGCTATGTGGGGGGAACATTGAACAAAATTAGCGGAACATACTACAATTTTTTTTCTTTTTCTGACAGTTGGGCCATAACCATAAAAATGCATTCATAGACAACTGTTCAGTGCAAGCAGATAAAGAAGCATAAAAGATGAATCCATGGAAAGCAATTTAATAAAGAAATAAAGAAACTAATTTATTACGTATTCGATGCATATACGAAGTATGCATAAAATTAAAAATATCAGTGGACTCTAAAATTTCACTCATTTGTGAGCGTTGAAGGTCCTTAAGTTGGCTTGTTAGCTAATTATATTTTCTTCTCGTGTAGCATAACAAAGTTACCAGTGTCACCATGATGGCCACACCAGGTTCGGAGAAAGTCGGCAAAATCGATATTGTACGATAAGCATCAATACCGCATAGGGTTTTGAGCTTTTTCATTTAAGTTCTTTTCTGTCCAATTCATTTGCAAATACCTTAGCATTTATCCCAAAAATGTTTAGAAAGAAAGCCGATGAACATATTATCGAAAAATCATAACTGTTTAATTTTTATTAGGCAAACATTTTTCTACAATTTTTTACAAAAAGCTATTTCCGCCGTATATTAACCAATAAAAAGCACACACATAAATGATATCATTTACTGTAAATTCTGCTTGTGCTAATTATTATGTTATGTATGAATTTACATTTTTTTTTTTACTACAGGGAGAGACATCAGTCTTCTTACTTATATATCTTACAAACTGCCTGCATAGATATTGCAGTAGCGTGAATGCGTGTCACTTTGATACAAATACAACCCTGTGTTCAGTGGCCACGTTCATATCTTTAATTTCCTTTTGTATATTTAAAGTGTTCCTGATGAACATTGTTTTTCAAATTTTAGCCACAAATACAGCTTGCATATGAGTAGTGAGGTGGGGCACTATAGGGACAATGGGAAAATACATTACAGACCCCGAGGGGCACTATAGGGCCAAAAAAACCCCTGGGCCGATATAGGGACAAGATTCATAGCGGGCCTGTATAGGGACAATAGGAATGGAACAGGTGGGGTGACGTCACGGTACTGGCAACAATGTGGCAAGTGGCTGACCTGAATACGCGCGGCAATTCTAGGTAGGGACAAATACAAAATAGAGACAGAGACACATACAACACATATATAACATATAGGCAAGAAAGAATAAATCTTTTCGAGGCATATGAAGTGGCCCTGAAAAAGACTTTTGGTTCTTCTTCTTCTATTTTCTCTACTTCTTCCACCAGTTCTTCTTCTTCTTTTCATCCTCTGGAATCAGTCAGTATGTCCCATTGCTCTAAATGTTTCTTGCACCTTTATCCAATTGTTGTTCAGTCTCTCAAACTCTTCTTTTCTCTTTCTGTTTTCCTTCTCCTTTCTCTCTTTTGCCCAGGTGTCTTTGATTTTCTTTACCTCTTTTTCCATCACCTTTCTCATCATGTCTTCAGCTTTCCTTAATTTCTCTAACCCCCACTGGACAAAAAAACCACTCGGTAAAATTGGCTATATCTTTCAAAAAGCTCCTCACTTGGATGGAATTATCAAGGGCCTCTTTCAATGTCCCACTCTCACATATTTAGGATGGATGAAGCCTCTTAATTTCTCTACTTCCTCCTCTATCATACCTTGCACCAGATCCCAGGCTGGTGACTTGACTGGTTACAAAGTCTTTCGTAACTGGGTATCTCCATTCTTTTTCAAGTCTTTCCACCACGTAGGCTGCATCAACCATCCAGTACCAACTGTCTTTCAATTCGTTGAACAAATTTATTTTGTTCAAGGTGTTGACTAGCCAACGTTGGGTAGCCAGACTGACTGACTGACTGAAGGATTTAAGTCGCATATGCTAACTAAGAGCTTTCGCGACTGGTTAATTCTCGAGTGTCGAGATTTTTAATTGGTCGGGGTTGTAGGAATGGTGCCACTACAACCCCTCGTTAATGTGCGATAGTCGCACTTTTTAATTAAAGGTCTGGCAGAGGAAAAGGAGGAAAGGGGCCCAGGGAGGGGGTGGACGGTGTCGTCTCTAAGCGCAAGGCCGCACGTAATTGACCAAATTTAGTCCAGTTGTAATAATGGACAGACCCTAATACCAATAGCGTGTTAGCCACCTGTGCAATTAGACAAATAAAATAAATCTGTAAATTTCATTATTATTTTCATTCAGAGTTAGAATTTTGTTTATAAAGTGTACATACTTGTTCTAAATTATACCAATCAGCTAAGTCATAATGACTAATAATTTTTGGTATCACGCATACTAATCGAGAGTACATTTTGACGGCGGTATCGAAAGGATCAAATTAGTGCATAGGTAGAGCTATTATCACAAGAGGTTTTCGAAAGGCCTAAAAGAAAACCTCATGCATTCAGGCAATATTGGCAGTTGGATTTCTTTTCAATCTTCCTTCCGACTTCTCCGTTGGTGTGCAGGCTTATCAGTGTGTAGGATACTCCGGTATATGACGGCTGTTCCATATCTGTTCCACGGTAGCTGCACTGGTCTTATGTCTCTCTCTTTGGTAGAGTCCGCCTAGTGTGGTCAGCTTTCTCTATGGAATTCCTATGGCCGCTTCATCATTCGTCAGTGTAGCCTGTTTGTTCCTGTCCGTTTCAGCAGCTTTTAGTGAAGGGTAGCTCTCAGCAGTTCGAGGTACACATACTACATCATTTGGCCACGTTCTTTTTGTTACTGCTTCTTTGTTTTGTTGTTTCGTGATCCTTTGTGTGTAACTCGTTGTCCCGCCTTTTCCCGCCGGCGTCCCTGTCACCGTGTTCCCGCTCCGCAGATCTTGCCTGCTTGGTGTCCACTGCCTGAATGTTGTTGGGTAGCCAGACTGACGACCGCTCCGCGTTTTATACGTGAAGCACGGACGTGAAGGAAAACATCCCTTACACTCACTTCATATATTATCTACTATCCACACAGACGGGATGAGAAGAAAAACACACTATATTATCCACACAAACGAACACGAAAGCATAAAACACACCATATCTACTATCCACACAAACGAACGTGAACGCATAAAACACACACTCTACTATCCACACAGACGAGAAGAGAAGAAAAAACACACCATATCTACTATCCACACAAACGTACGCGAACGCAAAACACACGCACACGCACACACACACACACACACACACACACACACATACACCAGTAAACGAGTGAGTGTTTATAGTCACAGTACTCTACATTCGCACAAATTGGCAACTTGAATAGTGTCTCTTTTCCAGAGATCTGGTTAGCCCTGAAAAGGGCTTTTTTTTTTCTTTCTAAACTTCAGATACACTTGGCTAATGGTGGCACGTCCCAGGTCTGTCCCCCCCCCCACACAACGTCTGCTCCAGTCCTGCTCCCAGTTCAGTCTTCACTATCCAACTCCTTTGTTTGTGGAATAGTGAACACCGGTTGTTCCCTCTGTCTTCTTCTTCTATGCCACACCCGGGGACTCTTGGTACTGGTGGTACTGGTGGCAGAGGCTGTGGCAGTCTTTGTTGTGGAAGTGGTGGCTGTGGAGGCGTTGGTGTCCTCACCTCAGACTTGACCTCACACAGAGGTCTTAGCATGAGGTGAGGCAGGATCCCTCTCCTCTTTTCCTTCTCCTCTTCTTTCTTCTTTTTTTCCCTCTCTTCTTCCAGCCGGTCTGCTTCTGCAATGACCTCTATGGCCAGCTCGTCCAGGAGGCGCCTGGCATACTCCAGGTGCATCTGAAGTTCGAGTGATTTGGTTAGTCTGCTATTCATGTTCAATGTGGACGAGTCAACATGGGTAGCCAGACTGACGAGCGCTCCGCTTTATATCCGTGGAGCATGGACATGAAGGTAAACATCCCCTGGCACCAAAACTTACCATCACAACAAGCGCGCGGACCTAAAAGAAACACTCACGTTGACTTTTTTACTTACAAACACAGACATGCACTATTCGACAAGACAGAGAAACGAAGTGTGGAGTTTTACTGACAAAAGAAACGAAGTGCTTATAGAGACACTTCAATTTTTTAAAACATAAACACACAATTTTTTTTTTGGCAATTGAATCAGTATGCATTTTTTAGAGTATTGGGGTAGAACTGAAAAGGGCTGTTTTTGTTGACGGGGAGTGATGGCAATCTTTTTGCTGTCTAAGATTGCGTCCTCGTCTGGCGGCAGGCTTTCCTACAGGATACGGCCTGCTTCTGCGGAAAGAGAAGGAGAACTCCTTGGTGTCCACACGGCAGTCGACAAAATCTCTGTCTGGTTCCTGCTGCTGTTGCTGCTGCTGCTGCTGTTGTTGTTGCTGTTCTCTCTGCTGCTTCTGAAGTCTGTATTTCTGTGTCCATTCTTCTTGTTCTTTCTTGATTTCTTCTCTGAAGACCTCTTCTACCAGGTCTTGGGCTATTCTTAACATCCTGACATTCTCTGTCTCTTCAGGCGTTGGTATCAGGTTTAGCCTGACACGGTGTAAATTCACGTAAGCTTCGTTCAGCTTGGCTAGTCTGGAAGGCATCTTCATAGGTAGATGAGTCAACCATGGATGACCAGACTGAAGACCGACCCGCTTTATATGGTTCAGACGGGGACGCGATAGAAAACATCCCTACTGGATTTTTTTGTTGGGTCGGAACGTTATGATAGCTAATGTCATTTTGAGGGATAGAGAGAAGTCAAAGAGCATATATTCACGGTGGTTTTTGAAAACAAACGACAGACACATTTTTTCAAAACACAACATTTTTATTCAAACAAACAACTAACCAACTAACAATTGACAATAACATTAAACAAACTTTTTTTGACAAGGATGACAACGTTGTGAAATCACGTTAGATTTCCATTGATGGAAGTCATGAGGCCATTGATGTACACTACGTTTCCTAGCTAAAGACAAAAGATAGCCATAATGGTCACAAAACCAATCGATCTACTTTCTGATCGTTTCTAGAAGAGTTATGATCAAAATAAGTCACTAAATGTTCTAAAGGATATCCAAGACTGCGTTGATAAAGAAAATACACACAATGTTGTCCACACACCATGGAATTTGTGCCTTGTAATTTCACATTATTGAATCGTGTCGTCTGGGCATTTCTTCTCATAAAGTCGATGATGTCGTCTTCCAAAGGTGGTAATCCATACGAATCAAAATACTCCACACAATCCTCTTTAGGGAAGTAAACGGTGACCCAGTGGGTTCCTGGGAGATGACTGTCGTCCGTGTTGATGACATAAGCTTGATGGTCTTAAGGTTTGCGATGAGGTAGTTCATCTTTAGAGCACACGACAGGATTCCAAGAAGCAGTATACGAACTGTTGTTCAAAAGGTAATAAAGTTCCCATCTATCCATTTTTTGTTTTGTTGTTTTTTTTTCTTCTTCACAGTTAATGATAAAGTCATCAATTCAATTCTGACTTTTTGTTTGAAAATCTCTGACAAGTAACCGTTTCTTTGCTTCGTCTCCGTACTTTGGGCTAAGAAAGCTTCGATGTGATAGATCTCCAGAGTAGTCAATGGAGGGCAGGAATGATCACGTAAGCCTTTATGCCATTCATGCAACAATGCTTCTTCCAAGATGAGACTCCAAGCATCGTCCAGATACTCGTCCAATTTTTCCTCTTGGCTCATCATCAGACATTTATCGTGCTGAATTTGACTGGGATGATCGTTTTGACATCTATAGCAATCTTTCTTGGTCAATTCCGCAATTTTATCCGCCAGGTGCTTGGCAAAACAGGACACTAAATGTTGTTCTTGTTCTGGCCATCTGGATGTGACCACTATGTCCTCTTCATCTTTGTCTTGGGGTTCTGCTTTCACGGTATCCTCCCATTCCATTTCCAAAGATTCTCTACTGTTCAAAGAGGGGTAAGAGTCTTCCATAGTTTCTAATAGTCTAGAATGACTTCTCTCAAACTGTTGATTTCTATGGTATTATCCAATTCGGCACACAAGATGACGTTCTCCGTCTCGGCGAGAGCTTCTGCAAAGTGAAGTTCCACACGCAGTTGACCGGATTTTATAGGGTTGAAATCTCCCTCGTCGCTGCCATGGTCTGGAGTGAAATCAAAGTCCCACAAAGTGTAACCTCCTACATAATTTTCGTACGAAATACCGTGGCTGGTGTTGGTTCCTAGTTGCCCGGTAGCTTCGTAGAGGGACAAGTACGATCTCAAGTAATTCTTCTGGGCAAAGTCAGGTTCGAAGGGTCTGGTACACAAGGTCTTGCCATCGCGACTGTCTTCGATCTTTGACACTATAGTGCTTAAACTGGAAAGGATTTTGATCGTGGGCTCCGTTGAGGGCTGCATTACTGACGATGCCAACGATTAAACGTTTGGGTAACTGTCTTTGGGACAGATGATCTTCGATCTTGGATCGGAGTCCAGCAGCAATGGTGAACATTTTCACTTCTACACGTCGTATCGGATACATGGGGGTCGATCTGCTCAATGTTTGACTGATGTCGTTTCCCGCTTTAGGTAACACTTCTACGCGACGCACGTAAAGTCTGGCTTCTTGGATGATGGTTTTGTACTCGTTGGCATGAGCCATGAAATGGAAAGCGACACTGCTGCGATTGAGTCTCAGGCGAATATCCACTCCGTTGAGCAAATACTTGTCTTGCAACCACATGTCCAAATGCAAACGATCCATCAGTTCTAAACTACGTCCTTGCAGGATTTTCTTTCGAAGGTCGTTAAAGCCCACATTGTGAGGATTGTCATCTGCTGTCAGGGCTGAGTCGTTAAACGTGTCCTCACCTGCGGTGTCAGGTTTCCATACCACGCAAGCATCCAGATGAGTGCTCTTGGCCTCTTTTCCGTACGTCAAGAGATTTTCCAGGTACGCTGGGTAAGGGTAAGTATCCATGCTACTGCTGACCAGTTTGTTATTCAAATACAAATCCACTTCGCTGAACAAGGAATGCATGAAATTGTTGACGGGAGCTACTCTAGCATCGGCTCCCGGATTGGTGTTGTCCGTTTGATCACTTTGAGTTTTAGATACAAGTAACTGCTATTCAGATCGATGTAATTTTCGGGTTGTCCTTTGATTTCAAACTCAATGGGAGCTGAATCCGTCAAAGAGGAGACGGGATGAAATTCGACCCATTGGGAATCTTGCATCGTCATCATGGTGGGTGGCATGGCAAACAGATCCAGTTCCGACTTGGAACAGGCGCAAGACTCTCGGTGCATCATTTTCCTTATTTCTCTCTGTGATCTTTTAATAATCAAAAACGTCTAAGTCTCGGACGGTTTTTCTTTTCTTAGTCTTTTTAGCTCTGGTGGTGTGAAGTCCTCTGAAGGGGTGTTTTCGTCGTCTTTTTCTGCCTTGTCATTGCTGTGGCGTCAGGGAAGCAGGAATGCCTGACTCGGCAGCGCCCAGAGCATTTATAGGAGTTTCTCGTCGGCCCAAAATGTCTTTGCCCGTTTGAAGCAAGACATTTTTGGGGGTTGACAGTAATGGCGGCTATAGGTGAAAGCTAGTAAAGTGGCTCTGTAGATTTTGGCAGTTGTAAGTGGTTATTTTTACAGTGAAATGGTTCATATTTGTTGGGATGATATGTAAAGATTCAAGGAATGCAGGGTATATAGCATTATTGGTGGATCACACTCAATTTTGAAAAAGTGTTTTTTCCACTCAAAATTCGTATATGATGAAGTAGAGAAGGAAGCTTAGTGGTGCAGTTTTGAGACATTCCCTACCTGATTTGTTTGACCCATTTACTTATTTCAGTGTAATTACCTGTCCATCAGTTGCCTTCATTTGTAAGGTTTGTTTGGCACATGGTGAGTAATAACTGTCAGTGTCACAAATGAATAGTGAGAAAAAATTAGTCCAAACGAGATTATCTACGAGCATGAGTGGAAAGACAGACCAAGACAAGCAACAAATGAAAACCATATTACAGAGTGGCGCCCTAATGGAAACATCTGACACAAGTTTGAGTGAATCAAGCTTGAGTACAATTCAGCTGGACTTAGCTGAAATAAAGCAAAGCCTCAGAGGGTGCATTTCAAAAATCAGATTTCACATCTGCTATTGCTGATTTGGTGAAAAAAGATGATCTTACAGAAATTGTCTTAGCTATTGTGAGGAAATTGTTAGAGAATGTCAAGGAAGATCTGAGAAAGGAGATGTTGTTGAAAGTTAAAGGGTAGTAAAGGAGAGGACAGGAGAGTTGATGGATAGGGTGGATTCGCTGGAATTCGAGAACCACCAATTGCGAGAACAATTACAAGAGGCAAAGAAGGAAAATGATAAAATGAGGAGTGACATGAAAGATTCTGACAGGAGATCAAAACAAGCAAGTGCAGCTTCAAACCAAATCGAACAATTTTCAAGGAAGCTGAATGTTAAAGTTTTAGGGCTGGAGGAGGAGGAGAATGAAAGTCTGAGAGAGAGAATTCCAAAATTGATGAAGGAAGTCACAAAGATTAATTTGGATAACAGGGACATAGTGGCTCTGCATAGGATCCCAGGCCGACAGGGACAGCCAAGGCCAGTGATTGTCAAATTCTGGAGTCTGGATTGTAAAGTTCCAATTATCAAGAAGCGGAAGGATTTTAAACAGAACAAAGGAATTAGACTGGTAGAGGATGTGATCAGTATGAACACTGAACTTATCAATAAATTATCCAGGCATCAGGAGATCGATAGTGCATAGTACTTTAATGGATTTGTGTATGGTAAAACCAAATCAGGAAAAGGATACAATTTGACATCTATGATGAAATTGATGAGAAAATTAGAATATAATTGCAATATGCAACTCTATGAATTCATGAAATTGGCCAAATAGGTATGTGAACTTTATTTTTGATGCTCCGCTTTCTACTCTAATTTGTTTTAATATTTTTTATAAGTTACTTCTTTCCCTCACCAGTTTTGTCGTTAATTTATAGATTCGTTATTCGCTCACCTATTGTATCATATCTCTCCTTAATCAATTCACTCACTTATTCATAAATCATCTTTCACTCATATACACATTTATTTACTCAGTCGTTTATTCATCGTATTCAACACTACTTATCCACGTTCAATTTTTCAGTCTCCCATTCTTGCTCAGTCATTCAATCACTCACCATATTCATGTATGCTCTCATTCATACTTTCTTTCTCCTCCCTTTCACCCCTTCTTTCATTCATTCTTTTGTAATTTATACTCTTATTAGTCAGAGTTGCTTAAGAGTTATCGCAAATGGAGTTGCTTCACTTGTTGTCTATCGTCCACTGTATCAATGTTAACTGCAGCCAAATCTACAGCATGTACTGTAACACCATAGATGATTTTTTTTATGGATGTTTGTATTCTGTGTGAGTGTGAGTGTGAAAGCCATGCATATGATAAATTCAAGATGATAAATACTTCATACATTCCTGTACAAGAACATGTATATGTAAAATGTCTGCTATTTTCTTGGATAATAACATAAAAATTATATCTATGAATGTTATAGGCCTGCAAGGTTCGGTCTTTAAACGAAGGGACATTTTCCACTGGGTTAAACAAAAGAATGTATCTATAGTATGTTTGCAAGAAACTCATAGTACAAAGAACGATGAAATATATTGGGCAGCAGAATGTGGATACAAATGTATATTTAGCCACTGCTCTAGTAATAGTGCCGGGGTTGCAATATTTTTCAGTAATACTTTCGAATTCGTAATTCATAGAGAAAGATGTGACAGTCAAGGGAGATTTATTATTTTAGATATTACAATTAACGGCAACAGAATAACCGTCGCGAATTTGTGTGGTTATAATGATGATAATCCTAGCTTTTTTCAGAAAGTTAAAGGAGGAGATTTTATTTCTTGAGAACTCATCAATTATAATGTGTGGAGACTGGAATACTGTTCAAGACTTAGATTTGGATAATATTTTACATGACAAACACCAACAGTCTAGAGCAGTGATTCAAGACCTGAAAAACGAATTGGAATTAATTGATCCCTGGCGAAATTCATGTCAAGACTTAAAGATGTATACCTGGAGGCAAAAATCTCCCTTGAAACAAAGTAAATTAGATTACTCCCTTGTATTTGAAGACATTCATATGAATACAGTTGATGCATGTATCTTACCAGGGTAAAAGACTGACCATTCAGCTATTGCTTTGAGTGTGGCTTTTTCAATGTGCTCAAGGGGAAAAGGATGTTGGAAATTTAATGCCCAACTGTTGAGGAACATTGAGTATACTGATTTGGTCCAAAAGTGTATAGCTGACACTGTAAATGAATATTATGTAGGGGGAAATAAAGATGACTCTCTCCATGATTCTCTTTCCTGTAATGATCAAATGTTCTTTGAAATTTTGAAAATGAAAATAAGATCTGAATCTATATGCTATTCTATTAGGAAAACAAAAGAGAAACGGGAAAAATTAAAGAAAATTGAACAGGAAATAATAGAAATTCATGGGGGACTGTCAAATAACATAGATGGGGAAACTCTGGAGAAAAAAAAGCAGAATTAGAGGAATCTAGGAAAAATACATAGAGAGTGTTATCTTAACATCTAAAGCCAGATGGTACGAATTTGGAGAAAAAAGCACAAAGTACTTTTTAAACCTTGAAAAAAGACATTATGTCAATAAGACAATAAAGGAAATTATTTTAGATGATGGGACAAATATATCTGACCAAATAGATAATTTAGAACCCCAAAAACAGTTTTATATGGAACTGTACAAAAGTAGAATTTCTCAGTTTGATGATGAGGATACTCAAGAAACTCAAAATAGATTTTTTAATCACAATATTAAACTTAGTCAAGAGGAAAGAGAATCATGCGAAGGTCTACTTACAGTTAATGAATGCGGAATGTCTCTAAAACGGATGGAAAACGGAAAAAGTCCTGGATCAGATGGATTCACTGCAGAGTTCTATAAATTCTTCTGGAAGTCCCTTGCAGATCAATAAATTACGGATACACTATAGGAAAACTTTCAGATTTTCAGTCTCAAAGAGTCATAACATGTCTACCAAAGGAAGAAAAAGACAGAAGATATTTTAAATATTGACTATAAGATTTCTTCGGGAGCTATTGCAGCTAGGATTAAAAAGGTTCTTCAGTCAATAATCAGTGATACTCAAAAAGGATTTATGAAGGGTAGATTCATTGGAAAAAATACCAGGCTATTATATGATATCATGAATCAACTTGAGAACGAAAACAGATAGGTTTATTATTGTTAATAGACTTTGAAAAAGCCTTTGACTCCATTAAATGGACCTTTGTAGAAGAAGCTTAACAATCTTTCAACTTTGGTGATTCTGTTCGTAAGTGGTTTAAACTGTTTTGCAATGACTCTAAAAGTTGTGTTATAAATAATGGGCATATTTCATCATTTTTTAGACTTGAAAGAGGAATTCGTCAAGGAGATCCCGTTGATCCTTATTTGTTTATCATGGGGGTCGAGATTTTAGCTATAATTTTAGTGCAAAATGTGGATGTACGGGGACTGATCTTTGATGTCAGTGAATATAAATTGGGTCAGTATGCCGATGACGCCTTTATTCTTCTTGATGGATCTCAACTTTCTCTTAAAGCAACTATGAATATCTTGCAAGTGTTTTTTTTTTATTATCTGGACTTAAATGTAATATAACAAAACAAAGGCTATTTGGATTGGAAACAAGAAATTTTCTAATGAAAGAATATGTCCCGATATGGGCCTAATTTGGTCCTCTTCTAACTTTACACTCCTTGGCATAGATTTTTCTCCAGATTTACAACAAATGGTGGAAATTAATTATATGAAGAAACTAACAAAGACAAAACGAATACTTGCAAGCTGGAGTCAAACACATCTGTCAGTAGTTGGTAAGGTAATTATTGTAAAAACTCTTGTTCTGCCCATATTCATACATCTTTTTTCTGCACTTCCAGATCCATCAGCAAAAGTTGAAGCAGAACTAAATCGTACATTATTTAAATTTGTATGGGGTGGAAAAGTAGAGAGAATTAAACGTGATATACTAGTAGCCCCAGAGAACGAGGGAGGACTAAATATGATACATATATTTTCATTTATTATGTATAATAATATAAGATGGGTAAAAAGATTGCTGGAAAATGAAAATGGAGCGTGGCTGAACTTAGCCAGTGCAACTATACTCAGAAATAAAAAGGATATTTGGCATAGAGGGAGAAGGAAATTAGAAGAATTTAGTAAGCTCATTAAAAACAGTTTTGGAGAGATGTAATTTTGGCAGTATTTAATTGGAAAGAAGAACCGCAAAGTCCAAACGAGTATTTATCCCTGAGTATTTTAAATTTTGTCCCCCCCCCCCCGAATGTTCTATCAATACAAATCCTGGACAGAAGCCGGTTTTGAAATTCTGAATGATCTAGTAGATGATCACGGTAATTTAATACCTTTTGAAATCATAAAACAAAAAACTAGAAGCGATGACTTCTTGAAATATTTCTCCTTAATATCCAAAATTCCAAAAGCATGGAAAGATGCCATACAAAATCCATTTAGCACATAATAATTTTGATAAGCAGGAGGATAAAATAATGAACTTGCAAAAACATAATTCACTCAAGTTTGTTTATAAAGATCTCTTAAAAAAGGCTAAAAGGCAACACACTGCTAAGCAAGAAACTTGGATGCAAGTATTAAATAAAAATATATGTAGTGAGGAGTGGTCTGAGATTTATAGCTGGGCGAAATGTTGTACCAAGGATACCAAGTTGATCTCTTTTAACTTTAAATTAATCCACAGAATAATCACTACTAATGATTTTTTTAAAAGATTAAACATATTGGACGACAACAAATGTACGTTCTGTAAGAGAGAGAATGAAAGTATTGAACATCTCATCTATGATTGCAATATTACTTCACATTTCTGGTACAGTTTTATTAAACATTTTGCACCTTCTTGCCCAAATATTGCACATTTGTCCAAAAACGAAACACTTTTAGGAAGTGAACAACTGGACAGTTTGTGTAATTTCTTGCTTATTTTGGCAAAATATTATATTTATACTTGCAGATTCAATATGCAAAATCCTTCCATTTATGCTTTTAAGCAAATAGTTGCAATGCATAAGAACATTAAAAAATACACTGCTAAGGTAAATAAAAAAGAGGACCAATTTCTTCAAAAATGGACCTTAAACAAATGAATATGTAATTTGCATCTGATTTGTTGGTACACAGGAACAAAACATTGTATTATCACAAAGTCTATGCCACCTAGATGCTGTATACATGTATTCGTCTATTTAAATTGTGTATGTAAAGAGATTGTGTGCCATATGCATGTGTGCATGTGTGTGTGTGTGTGTGTTCTTTTTCTGTAGATTATATTTATTATCCCTCGATTCTCTGATAACCAGAAATGTTTGATTGTAAGGTGACATTGGGATGGTTCCCCAACCCAGTTGTCAACCTATTACGGGGATTATAATAATAGTAATAATAATAATAATAATAATAATAATAATAATAATAATAATAATAATAATAATAATAATAATAAAAAGACATTGTTGCCAGTTCTCAAGAAAGCTTCTTTGGGGTTTTGTTTGTCGATGATGACATTTTGTAGAAATTCTTTACCTTGCGTCAACGCGGCATCTTTCAAGGCGTGCAATCCCCGTGTCACCATCGGTTTCAAAACGGGAGCCACCGAACGAAAGGCCGATTTCAGCATATCTCCTAAACCATGTCCTCGTTGTCAAGCGACTCCTTGGTACACAGGATACATGACTGACAAGGGGTTAGAGTAATCGTTTTCGAAAATGGAGTTTCACTGACTTTCCCATTGGTGAATGGAATATTTTGTCCCAGATCTCTTTTTATAGTAATGTTGACAGTGTCGAAATATGACTTACTGACGGGCAAATAGTGAGGATGTATAAATTCACGGTGAACGTTATAGGTGTTTCCACCTTCCTCGTCAGCGTTCGTGGCAGAATCCACTTTGAAGGGAATGACACGCAGTAACGGTACGGAGGTGTGTCCCACCATGTTGTACTCCACCACATTGGAGTACACAAAAATCAAATTCAGTCCTTGGTTCATTTCTACAGGGAATCTAAAATATTTCGCAAAATCTAAGTTGCCAGTAACGGCTGGTAT
Organism: Megalonaias nervosa; assembly: GCA_016617855.1. Taxonomy (NCBI): domain Eukaryota; kingdom Metazoa; phylum Mollusca; class Bivalvia; order Unionida; family Unionidae; genus Megalonaias; species Megalonaias nervosa. The sequence goes on from JAECUM010003744.1 coordinate 77,446, forward strand.
TTCTTTTTTAATCTTAATCAACTTAGGGTCTCCACCCAAAATGTCATACAATTTTGGACAAAATGTAATGGCCAATACTTTGTCCTCTGAAAATTTGATTAGTAGGCGACGAGCTATTTTATGGTACTCGAGTTTTCTGGCTTTCTCCAAGATTTTACCAAACATGGCATTGAATCTGTCAGCAATTGCGTTCACCAAATGTTGACCACTAAAATAATAGCCTGGGGGAATTTTCAATCGATAAGAGGAACGATTAGTTTCGGGGTCTTGTGTTTTCATAGAGTCACCTGCAGTGGTGCGTTCATCCAAGATTTGTTGCACTTGCTGGTCAATAACTTCCACTGTTAAAGTGTTTTGATTTTCAATGATGATTTGATTTGTGTAGGGTGAATCATTTCCACTAAAGCCACTTCCCAAGGGGCTTCGTGATCCAATTGGATGGCCTGAGGTAATTTGGCCGTGAAACATCATAAGGTATTGTGGGGAAACACCTCCATGGAACTGCCACTGAGTAACGCTAAGTAAAATTGGTTATTCATAATTCCAGAGTTCTGCTGTCGGAGGGGTCGCTGGAAGTCAGAGGAGTGTCTAAAAGAGGATTGTTGTGATGGTTATGTTGACTGTTGGAAGGGAGACTGAGGTTGGACGCAAGGCTCCCGTTGTTGTTCCCGTTAGAGGAATATTTCAAGGAAGGATTGGGAAGAAGGTAACCGATGCAACTGCTGAGTAAAATGGTCTACAATTGCTTGTCTCTTGTTGCAAACTCAAATTGGCAATGGCAGCACCGATGACACAATACACCACAAAGAGTTGGCAGAAAAAGACGATTTGCGTTTTAGGCACACGTTTTCCACACCACACCAACAAGGGTTGCTTTTGTAGATCTTGCACAGAAGAACTGGGGAAAGGAGTGTTCACTGCAGTAGCTGAGGCTGTGTTGAAGGGCATGATGGTCACTTCTTTTTATAGTCGATGATTTGCGAAGCGTCGATCCAAGAGTTAAAACTGGTAGGATATCCTTTCCAACGTACTTTGAATTCTTTGACACGTCGTTTCCCCACTTTTCTGGTTCTTCGATCGAGAATGATTTCGATCTCGTACACGTCGTCTTCTATTTTGGTCACACATTGTAACTCGGGCAAGTAAAACGTTCCTTTTAACACTTCCCTGTTCATGTCTTCCAATTTATAGACGGGAGGATGACGGCCACGCACTCGTTCAGTGACACGAAACAATTCGGTGGTCCAGTTGGGTAAGTTACCTTTGTCGAAAGTGCGTTTGGTTTTGCCAATGCGCACCCAATCTTCTGATGCCAACACTCCACCTTTCTTGGGGACAGTCACCGTTGGGGACGTTCCAAACAGGCGCTAGAAGTCGGTCTCTTCGTTGTCGGGAATCACTTCTTGAGGGACACGTCCGATGCTTCGATGGTAAGATTGGTTGTACGCTTGGACTAGGTGTGGCAAGACGTCGATGTACTTGAGAGTGTGTTGATGCGTAAAATATTTCCACATGCGTTCTTTCAAGGTGCATTGAAAACGTTCCATGATGCTGACTTTGGTTTCGGGATTCTCGGTGGTGGAAAAATGTCACGTTTCTTCAATTCTTTTGGAAAGTTTGGTTCAGAAATTCGGTGCCTTTGTCAGTTTGCCATCGAAGAGGATGACGCCCACTTTGTTTCAACACCAGTTGGAGGGCTCGCACTAACTCACTGCTCGATTTGGAAGTCAATGGCACGACCCAAGCAAATTTGGAAAGACGTCGATGACACAAAACAAATATTTGTAGCCACGATTGTAGGTGGCCAAATGAGAGACATCGGCTAAATCGGCTTGCCATTGATGATCGATACCCTCCACTCGTGTTCGACTTCTGGAAAATTTTTGTCGAATGGGTTTGTGTAAGGTGTACGGGGCTTGGTCTTGTAACCATCGTTGCACTTGAGGTAAATGGACACTTTTCAGTCGAGTTTTGGCAGCACGATACAATTTCTGAACTCCTCCGTAACCTGCAGGATGGGATGTATTGTAGTAAATGCTGGCTAACACCTTCTCCATTTTTTAATAAGTGATCCACTCTTCGCTGATGCTACTCTGAATGGGACGAGGGGGTGGTTTAGAAACGGCTTTACGTGTCCGATGTGCCACGGGAGTAGAAGTCGAAGATAGTGGTGGTGGTGGTGGCGGTAATGGAATGGCTTTGGTCTTCTTTTCTTTTTTACTTCCGGTTTCCCTTCGTTCTTTTTGACTTCTTTCGAAGGAGGAGTGGACATCATCTTTTTAACCCAAGCTTTAAGTTCTTCTCGTTGGGGTGTAGGGGAAGGGGTCAACATGGACGCTGCAATCTTACTAGGGATGGGAGCTGCTGACGGTGTTTGAAAGACTTCTCGTGCCTCTTCTTCCTCAGGTATCCGTGGGGCTGCGTCTGTCTTGACCGCTGGTGGTAGTGGTGGTGGTGGACTTTTCATCAGTGTCTTAAAATCTTTCAGAGTGAGTAGAGCTGTTTCGTCTAAAGCTTTCTGGTGAAAGAGTTGCAGTCGTTGCAACAGTTGACCGTACCGTTGCGATTTTTCCATTTCTGACAAATCACTGTGCACCATCGACGATTGCAATTCGTGTTGTAACTGGGACATCTCGGTCAAATGAGGATTGGGAGGTAAATGTGGGGTCCGTTGTTCTTGCCAACGATGGTATTCCATCCATCGTTTGTAAGGCACTAAAGCCAGTTTTCGTCCTTCCATCGGATTTCAAGGGTCACGTCTGAGATCTTTTGACTTCAGAGGTCCCTTTTATCTTCTTGACTCTTTTATCCTGAAGCTATGGTGGGTAAAATATTTCCCAACATACCCAACATAGGTCTCGCTATTACATTGGTAAGAAGTCCTAACAGGCGTAAAAATCCTCCGCGTTGCACCAAGAGCTTTTTCTTTTGACGAAGGGGTATTTTCTTTTGGACCATTTGGCGAAGAACGTGTCGATGTTTGACTAAGGATTTTTTCTGGTTTTTAGACAAAGGTATCGTTCCTTTCAAGACATTTAGACAACATTCGCTCACGGTATCGATGATGTCTTTGGAGGCAGTTTGAATGAATTTTTTCGCATGGGTGGAGAAGCTTTGGACAGGACAGACAACATGTCCCAATATTTGACTAAACGAGAAGTCAGTCCTTTTCTTTTCTTTCCTTTGGGGGTAGAAGAAGGATGTGTTTTGGTGGGTGATATCTTTGTTGGTTGGTTCGTTGGTTCCAGGGCACACACCAAAAATACACTAACGTCAATGACTTGGCACACAGCCTTTTATCCTTTTTTTGACTATCGCTTTGTCAAAAGGGTGATAATTTGTTTTCCAAAATCGCCAAAGAAACCTCCTGTTAGATGACTCCTCTTTTTCTTTGGACGAGTGTGTCTTTTCTGGGGGTGACGTCTATGTTTGGCGAAGCGCTTGTTCGGATGACGAGACTGTGTTTTTCTTTTGCCTTTCTGGACAGGAGAACGACGATGAGAGAACATCATTGATGCACAAAATACACTGAAGTCCATGACTCGACATGCGTCCTTTTATCTGATTCTTTTGGAGCTTGTTCTCTATCTTTTTAGCGAAATTATCTACTAACTTATCCATTAATAAGAAAAATCCTCCCCTTTGGTGGCTTCTCCTTTTCTTTGGACGAGTGTGTCTTTTCAGGGACAGACGTTGATGTTTGGCTAAGCGTTTTCTCGGATGAAATGACTGTCCTTTTCTTTTTCCTTTTCCTTTTTGGACAGAAGAACGACTATGGTGACGGTGTGCACGTCTTTGAGGGGGCATCTCTGGGCGTTCAGGAGCAAAAAAACACTGAACCCATCGTTTACCTCGGGTCTTTTTTATACTGGAATGCGTCGGCACTGATTGTCGGCTCATAGTATCATTTTCATGGCAGGCATCCTACGTCGTGGAGGGCTTCGCAACGGACTCAGTCGGGACAGTTCTTGCTTGGACAAATCCAGGAAACTCTTTAACACGCTTGATCTTTCTTGGACTTTGATTTTGGGGGCAGGTACTTTGTGAGCAGCGGCCACTGTCGCTAAAGAGGAGGAGGGTGTCACCACTGGAGGAGAAGTTTTTGGAGACGCGGGTTTCCAATTTTTCATCAAATTAGGAAAGACGTGTCAAATCGGGTTTGGCAGGCATCGCCAGCAACGGAGAAGTGGAAGAACCTGAGGCAACTGGAGTCGCAGTCACCGAAGTGGCAGGTCAAGGTTTGCGAATGTAAGGTTACGTCCTCGCGGCAGTACCTCTCTTTCGGGTAGAAGCTGTTTTCTGTGGACTTTTCTTCTTCTTTTTCTGAGGCTGTGACCTGGTTTTGACACTGCTGCTCTTTTTCGTTTTTCCTGGGTACGTCGGGGAGGGGTGGCTTTTTCTTGGGCAGGACTTTGGGAGCATTAGGATCCCATTTTAAGAGGGAGCGAATGATGACACCACCTAGAGAACCGCTACCTCCAGGTTTCAAAATGATTTGCTTTTTGGTTTGAGTGTCGATGCGAGGATCGGCCAGCTGCGTCAAGGCTACTTTGTTTCTCTCAAAAAAACGTTTTGTTTGATGTGGAATGTGAATGATGCCCTGCAGTAACTGACGTGCTGTCACCGTAAACCATCGTAAGACTTCTTTGAAACTAGCTTCTAAGACACGAGCAGGTATTTGTGGATTTTTTTCGCGACTGATACCGTACAAGGCACGAATCAATTTGACGGGAAGATGAGACTGAAGGGACGTCATGTTGACGATGTGTGAGACAGACCGAAAGTGACCGAGGTTTTTATAGACTTTTTTTGGTTGTTGTTGTTGTTGTTGTTGTTGTTATTAAGTCGTCGACAGGGACGTGTACACAACAGGCCCTCCGTCTTGGCATTAGTGGTGAAACAAATGGGTACGGAATCGCAAATAATCGGGAGTGGTGGGTTTTCAATCAACGAGTAAATAAGCGTGTGGAGTTGGAGTGGTATCGTCGTACTCATGAGTCAGCCAATGCATTCCTAACTGTTTGGCTAACACTTGCACTTGCGATTTATCTCTAGGACTTTTAAGCAACACCACGTAATGAGCATTGAGACTGATGGTGCGATGGGCCTTATTTTGTTGAAACTAATTTTGGGTAATGTAAATGACACTGGCATTACGATGATGCCCTTTGCGCGTAAACCACAGTTTAATTTCTTCTTCGTCTTCTCGTAACCTGTCGCCGAAGATGACTAGATGGGTTTGACTAGGGTCAGACACAATCCCGTCGTCTTCGCCAGGAATGCCTTCGACAAAGACGATGGAATCGCCTTGACTTTCTCGCAGAAGGCTGTACGCCGATTGCCACTCTTTGTAACACCACACGATTCGTTGAGGTGGACGATCGATCAAGTGATATTTATGTTCGATCAAACGTTTGACAAATTCGGTTTTGCCTGAACCGCTAGGTCCGGCAATGAGAATGTTAAAGGGATAGCGAGGATACAAGGCCTCCCAACTAGCACGATCTATGTGTTCGTCGATGACTTTAAAAGTGGAGGAAGAGGGAGCAGAGACAGTAGAGGTAGCCATAGTAGTGTAGGGAATGTCACTTTTGACACGAAGACAGACAAGAGAAGAGTTTTTATACTTTTTTTTCAGGACACGGATATTGCCATCTTTAAAAGTGAACAATATGAAAGACAAAACATTAAAGCCAGATGGTTAAGTACATGAATAAAAGACACAACAAAACGATCATAGTGGAATTAAGTACATGAATAAAAGACACAACAAAACGATCATAGTGGAATATAAACAAGTCTCTGTAGAATATGTTTGGTGATCAAGATGTGGTATCGTAGGGACAGTGTGTAATGTTCTTAGAGTCTCTACACTCCTTGGCACAGTCACACAAGTGTCTTCCCGGAATGGTCTTTCGGGGATGTCGATGACGGTCCTGTCCTGTCCTGAAGGGAGTGGTTCTTCTGCTTCTTCTTCTAGTAATGTCATTAGTACAGGTTTAAAAGTTACTTTTCTCACTGAACGTTTTAATTTTTTAGGATGACAAATCTTGGTCATAGTGTGCCACTTCTTTTGTCCAAGCCTCGAAACCCCAACTTTTCCAGTTACGTACATCTTTCCAGTGAGGGTGTAAGTCACAAGCTACTCACAAATCATCGTATACATCTTCAGTACCTAAAAGCTGACGAATCTTTCTTTCCTGTAGAGGTCGAGAAGTATCGAGATGAAAGCGCAAGGCTTTTAACAGAATGAGTCTCTGGTGTACATTTAAAGGGACCACTTCATGCTTTTCAGAGTGGTATGTACTGTTCGTATAGAGTCCACAAGGAATCGGACGGTAAACGAAATCCCAGAAAGCAAGTCACTAAGACACACACCAGACGTCGACCCCAATTCAATGGGCACAGTTCTCTTAAAATGCAATGGTAATCCTCCACCGTTTGAATATTGTAATTGATGTCCTGTTGTATCACGATTGATAAAGGTCGTGGCATGGTAGTCCGTTTTAATACCCTCTTTGGTGTAAGGTAATAAGTGTACTTTTTGAACAGCATCGGTTTTATTTCAGTACCGCACCAAAAATGTTTAGTCAGTAACTCACACACCACACGTCGCACAGAAGTTTCCTCTTGAACTAAAAAGAATAGTTCTAATAAAGATTTGTTGTAATCCTCTAACTCGTCCGTTGTAATTCGGTGTATTAGGATCACCTTGTAAGTAGAATGAGTGGCATCCAAAACTTTATGAATTTCACGCGATTCATTAACGACTGACCAATAGAACGCTTTGAAATGGATCAGTCCTCTTATACCATTCAAGTACCAGTGATTCCAACATCGGTGACGTAACGGATGCAATTATTCTTTGCGTTTCACTTGTATTTTGACCAACTCTCGGTAAATGCGTTCTCTCAACTCCACAGGCAAACCACAAATGTTCTCTTGTAAAGTATCCACGAACATGTCAGTGAAACACTTCTCCTAGAGCGAAAGTAACGGATGTAGTGAGTAATTTCTGGCCACTGCCATTCCAGGAAACGGTCAAGAATGTCATTAAAATCTTGTAATGTAAATGGTCTAAAGCGGAATATTCGGAAGAACGCACACTTGATCCAGAGAAATCTAACTTGTTTGTTGACTTTTGTCAATTTCCTCTTGTGAATTTCTCGACATAAAAGTTCCCCAGTCACAAATTGAGATTTTGCTCTGGCAAATCTCAGCCAAGTGTCCTTGTAGATCTTCTCTTACAATTCGTTTGGTAATGTTTGATGAATATTTTTTAAATGGGGTTTAAATACTTGTCTAGGTGGTCCAACGTTTGACTCCTAGCCATGCTGGTTTCTTAAACAACATGGTATGCCACTTGAATGATGAGGTCCCACTAAAGGTAGGTAGTGACAATCCGGAGACCATCGAGCATGTTCCAGGTAAGAGGAATCTTTCTTCTCCCACTCGTGAAGTGATACACCGCAACTGAAGCACTTGACTTTATCCCCTTCGCCCTAGTAGATAATTAGCTCTAGCTAATTCTTCGGTGATTGGTCCTCCCAGATATTTAGGCCATTTTCCTCGGAAGGTTTGGAATCGATTTTCAAAGTCGCAGTATTCAGGCAATCTCGCAGGGAACGAATATTGATCTTTCACAGGTTCATTTCGATGAGGGTACGGGGAAATATGCAGGAGTTTGCTCAGTTGTGGATGACATCCGTAGGGTGGTAGCCGCATTGTTTCACGTGGTTGATGACATTGACATTGAAAACCAGCAAAGTGAAAAGGCTAACGATAACGAGTAGCATCGCTTTTGCATCCGTCAGGTTTGACACACACAGCATCACTTTCCATGGTAGGCATGGTAGTAGCAGTCATAGCAAAGTTACCATGATGTGATACTGAATAACTGAGGTCACAACGTTCGGCATCCCTGCCAACGCAAGGCACAGCATTGCACTCCACCTGAGCATCATTGAACTTGAATTGTACTTCTTTGAAAGGATTCATCTTTCTCGCTTGGTGCTGGTAGTTACAATGAACTATCGGTTTTGGACGTTGTCCCTTTTTATACTAGTCGTAATGAAGTCTCGAGTTTGTACATCGTTCCTTTTTTATGACTAGTTTTGGAAGTCTTCCTTTTTTTCTTCTTGGACAACGGTACTACCTTCTCTAAGGTACCGTCATACCTGAACTATAGTGTTATGGGTGAAAAGACCATAGAAAGGTAAGGACAGTGTGGAGCCCATCGAGTATGTTCCAGAATAGCTTAATTTTTTTTACAGATACATCGATCCATACGTAGCCTCAAACCACAACTGAAACACTATACTTCGTATCCCAATCCAATCTCAGGTCCCAAGTAGACAAATCCTGTTCTAAATAAAACATTCGCAGTAGGTAATCCTTCCCTATCCGTGGGCCATTTTTGAAACATTTCCAATCGACTGGCACAATTACAATAATCAGGCAAGAAAACAGGAAATTGGTATGGTTTGAACTTGGAGTTCTCAGTGGGTCTCTCACTCGATTCTTGCTGTGTCGAAGTCATCCTTCTTGTTAGTGGCTATCGTCTTGGAACCATTTTTTATACCAGCGTGTCCGTAAGGTAAAGTGAAGTGGTTGGGAAGGCGAACTCTCTTCTGGTACACGATTTGATAGACTTTTTCCAAGGGCCGACTGACGATTTGGTGTGTGGGTAAACGTACAATCTTGTTCGGTTCGTTGGTGGTCACTTTAAAGTTTCCATCCTGTCCAGACTGCAAAGCTTCTTTCAATACGGCAAAGTTCACCACTTGACTGGTACGATAATTGAGAGTCAATCCTTTCACTTTACACTCCGTGTGCGCTTCTCCTTGTTTGTCACGGTATTCGTAGCCGTAATTTTTGGGACCGCCACTTGCAAAACTTACAATCTTGTCGTCCGGATGCTCGTCCGTCCAGGCTCCTAAACGATCTCCTTCGATGACAGGGTGACAGTGACCAGGTCGATCGATGTAGATGCAACTGTCCGTGTCAAAATACAGCAAACGATCTCCCAAAAGTTCTAAAGCTTCTTACAATTTGAAGCGAGCGTGGGCTGTCACGTAGGCTGCAATGATGACATTTCCAAATTCGTCGGCTTCTACAAAGTCCAGTTCTTCTTCATAATTGACTAAGATCAAATCCTCACGAACGACGTCCACGTGTTTCATGTATTTAGTTTTGTCGTGAATCATCAGGAAGTAGCGGGAAGGTTCTGACAAATACTCCGTCTTGGGTAAACACGGTCGTTGTGCCATTTTGCCCCACAAACAATTTAACATAATTCTGGCAAATGATCGCCTTCCTTCGTTTGTCTCGACGTGGTCTAAAGTGATGCCTTCCTGCTCCCAGTATTTCTCTTTGAATTTCTTTTGGTCTTCGGGAGTGTGGCACCAGGAAGGATAGCCGCTGGCTTCTTGTTTCAGTTTCAAAAAGGCATCAACGTAGTCTGCGAAAATGCCTTTCTGTGGTATTTTTCTGTCTTGGGAAAGTGGTAAATTTCGTACACTTCTAACAGTTGGTATCCCAGGTCCAGAGCTTTGAACAATTCCATGCCGACCCACGTTCCTGTAAAGGCGCGTTCTTCCTCGGTGTGCTGACAAGGTTGGTCTTGGATGCATGTTTCGGTACATGCACGCCACAAGGGAAACATCAGTTTTCCTTGGCAATAATGAGGTAAAACGGTATGGTAAAAGTTCGTGGGAGGCAAGACGTTGCACTTGTTCAATCCTTCGTATTGTCGAATGTTATCTAGGTCGATGTGTTCCGTCAGCAATTGGAGGTGCCCTGCGGGAAAGTGACAATATTTGCACATGTAAGGATACAGAGAACACACAAGTATTTGATTTCTTCTCCTTTCTTCTCATCGGCTTGGTACAGCAAACAGGTGGCGTTCGTCCGTCCTCCGCACAAACTGTCCCTCGGGTTCAGTGGGTCCACCAGCTTGTAACTTTCCACGATGCGCTTAAACTCGGGATCGGTTTGCAAACGGTGATCGTACTCGTGTTCCCACATTTCCACCACTTAGTATCGTTGCTGTTCTAACTTCAATCGCCAATGACAAGTGGCCTTGTGCAAGTCTTCCATGGTCCTTTGTAAAAACTGATTTTTAGTGTCATGTTGAAGGTAGCAGATGGGACATCCGTGAAATAAGCAACCGTTAAACTCGTACACGATCTTGGGGTTTTCTAAGTCAGAGCCATCCACCGAATACCTTCCAATGGTCTCTTCGCCTCCTCCGTTGCGGGCATTTTGGATCCATTTGTCATCCTTGTCGCACAAGTAATGTAACCAGCGTAGAGCTTTGACCGAATATTGACGTTTGACAAAGTTCGTCGTTTGAGGACTTATGACAGCTAGGGTGATTTCAGGCATGAATCGTTTGCGGTACACTAAGGAACACGCTTTGGCAATAATAGTGCAGGATTCTTTCAAAGGATCGATCTCTCCGTGTTCCATGATCAGTTCTCGAAAATTTCCACAGCAACGCCGTAAATGTCCACGTCGGAACAACAATACTTTAACATTTCTTCCTGAAAGTCGAAAGGGTCCGAGGCGTGAGTGAGGTACCATGCGTAGAAAGCTTCTCGTTGTTCTGTACGCATGTTGTCGGGGTCGTAGTAGTGAGCCTCAGGCAAATGAGGTAGAACGGCATGTTGATTGGCTTCGGTATTGAAAATGTGCGGAAAATAGCCTTTGGCCATTTCTGTCATTCCAAACGTTTTAGGCATGCGACTCAAAGGCATGGCCAAGTAACTCATCGAATCTTTAAACTGCACTTGTCTCAGTTGCATGGAAATGATTTTGTCTCCGTTCAAAGTCACTTTAGGACGTTAGGTACTTTGTTCCGTATAGTATCTCAAAAGAAACTGTCCATTGTATCCCAAGAAATTGTGAGCAATCACCGTGGCATAGCGATAACAATCTCCGTAACGTTCGATGTCTTCTTGGCTCCGCGTCTCGTCGATAGGTCTAAGATCCATTGGACGAAATGGGCCAATGTGTTCGGTCCCCGAAAGATTTTTTCACGTCCTCCAGGAATCTTGCTACAGGGACGGCAGTGAATAAAGATAGGCTCTTGGATGCACTTTTCGCACGCTCGGTGAGCCACGAAGAAATTAGGAATGTGAATGCCAGTCTCTTGCATGCATTCGAAATCGAGAAAGATGAAATTGCCTTTCTTATGGTCATCTTCTTCCTCTTCATGTTTGGAATGGTATTTTTGAATGTAGCATTCGTGTTCCATGTCCACGATTTGGTGACAAATGTGACATCGTTTCTTTCCTGAGCCTTGGCATTATTGGTACGTATGCCTTGTCCACAAGTAGGGCACAAGCTCAGGAGTTGACAAGCACATTTCTGCTGTGAACCTTGCGTCTTTAGATGTTGTTGGTAACAGGTCGGACTGACAAAAGTGCGCTGACAAACTGGGCAATGCACTTGTTCTTGTCCTTCGTCAAGACAGGGTTTAGAGGAAAAACATCCCTCACATTTCGATCCACAATGCTTGTGATGCCCTCGATTGTTATAGCCATGGTCACATTTCTACAGTAATAACTGTATGCTAGGAATCCGGTGATACTGGTAATGGCATCGAAATGTTCGTCGTGATGATAGACGTGAACGTATTTTCCGTCTTTGAAATATTTGCCTCGAAACAATAGAGGTCCGCGCTCTTCTTGAGGGTGTACTTTCAAGGTGTAGCGTGGAGCCAAGACGTCTTGCAATTTTTATATTTGAGGAATGCCGCAGAGTGTGTCTTTGGACACGCCAGCTTGTTGTAACAGGAGTTCTGCTTCTCTTCGTTGTTTGGCTCGACCCGATTTTTTAATTGTTTGCCAAGCTCGTTTCCATTCTGCCGTGTCGCTCTTGTCGGCATACGTTCGTCCCACTACGATGGTACGGGCTAAACACATCTTGTCTTGAGTGTTGTTAATTTGAACGATGGTGAGCTTGATGCTGCGAAGGTCGTCCACGAATAACACCTTTTTGCATCCCGTCCCTTGGGGAAGAGACACGTGGGTCATGAACAGTGTCGCTTTTCCGTCGGTCATGTGAAACTTGTCGTTGGATTGCTGCAGTGTTGAATCTTGTCGATGACTTTGGAAGGTGTCAATTCTGCTGGGCTGCTAAACTCGATCCAAACGGGGGACTTCAAACTGTCGTGATGAATGGAAAGTCTCAAGCGATCGTCTTCTTTGGCTTCATATTGCTGTTTCAGTGTGGTTAACAAAGGATCCCACACATCGGTAATGAACCCTTCTGCTTTCTCCAACGGTATGTCTGACTTGAAATCTTTAAACTTCACCGTGTACGTGTAGGCCGTAGTTCTAAATTTTCTAGAAGAGCGTTTGTCCGTCTCTCGAATGTGGTAGTAATTTTCAGAGTTTACTGGTGGTGATGGAGTTTGACTTGGTGTAGACTCTCGGGGTCTGGATTCTGGTTCACTCATGTCATCTTCAAAATCGCTGGCATGAATTTGAGCCAAGACTTCAGCTACTGTGCGAGGCGATAAGTCACGTTTCTGCTTCTTACTTTCTTCTCCTTTCTTTACGAAATGATGCGATCGTTTCATCTTGATTGCAAAAGGTCAAAGACTACATTTGAAACGCCATAGACACCTTTATATCCATGTCAGGCTCAGTGTATATATAAAGGGCTAGTGCCTTCCCTCTCAGTATTCATTTCACTCTCAAGCTGACCAGCACGATGGAAGAGCCCACACAGATCGAACTTCTGATTAGAGCTTTGCGAGGTGTCATGCGAAAGTTTTCTTCAGACAAACTGACGAACTACATACCCTCCTTTCGAGATAAAAGTCAAGATACTTGCTATATCTGTCAGAAAAAGGGGCATTGGGTTACAGAATGTTCAGACCGTCAAAAAGCAAGACCAGTGTCAAAAGAGACAAAAGTCAAGACACCTGTTATCATTGTCAAGAGAAAGGACATTGGTCTTCAGATTGCCCTAAGAAACAATAGAAGCAGGAGGAAGAGGAAGAAGAAGAGGTGCCCTCGGCAAAGGAAGAACCCCGACACGTTCAGAAAGAGAAGAAAAGAAGACGAGAAAAAAGTCAGGAAGAAGAGGAGGTAAAACCTGTGAAAGTGAAGAAAATCAGAAAAGAAAGAGAGTGAACAAAAAGACGCAGAAGATGTCTATGAACTTTTTTAAGTGTTGTGTTATGTTGTGAATTGGATTGTAAAATGCGTACCAGAATAGATCAGTCAGAAAAACGTAAGTGTCTCCTGGTTTTGATATTTTAGAATAATGGCCTACACTCACGCACTCACACACGTACATCATAGGGTTAAAAAAAGTGATTTTGAGTTTTAATTGATTGAGGCAAAATGAATACTATCTCTTTTCGATAGAAGTTAGTGGCCCTGAAAAGGACCGTTGGGTGCTTTTTTTTTTGTTTTTTTATAAAAAAACAACAACTCAGGAACGAGAAGCAATCTGCTTTAACTGCATTAAGCCTTTGCCACGGCCAAGGCCAACTTCTGGACCTGCTCCCGTCGATGATTGGGTAGAAAGCACTAGGGGTGGTATCTCCGGCGTACTAACAGGGTTGGACTGTTTGGCTCGGGAAGGTCTTTATCTCTTGGGTCGTAATAAAGAAGTCTGATACATTTGTTTCAGACTTCTTAAATCTACCAAAATGTTCAAGAGTACCGTTACCGTTTGACTTTCACTGTTCTCCTTCTCTCCTAGACCTTGTTTCTTCTCTGCTTCTTCTTCTTCTTCTTCTTCTTCTTCTTCTTCTTCTTCTTCTTCTTCCGTTGTTTCCTTCTTGCCTCTTCTTCTTCTCGCTGTTGTTGTTCAAGGAGAAAATCTTGTTCTGCTTCTTTCTGCTGTTGTAAAAATTTCTCGAATTCTTCTTTCTGTCCCTGCTTAAAATCCTCGACCTGTGGTAAAGAAGGAGAAGGTGGTGAAGGTACTGGTACCGGAAAAAATTCTTGCGAAGAGAGAAAATCTACTAAATCCCAATTAAAATCGACCTCTTCTGGAAATAGCCCTGTGTTAACTTTGGTAGCCGCTGCTATGCCATCTCTACTCGTCTCCACGGCCGATGCACCCCAATTCATTGTCTTCTTAGTTTCCGTCATGTCTGAAAAAACAATGTCGTATCGATTCACTGCGCAAAGACGCTAGCGCATCTATATAGGGAATGTGACGTCACAGGCATTTCTCTTCGGATTGGAAGACAAACTCCGCGAAGTGACTGAATTTTGTAACGCGTGTTGGTATTGGTGAACAATCTCAATCCGTTACGATCCGGTCTTCCACTATAAATAAACGCGGTTCACTTCATTTGCTTCACCTGTTGTCGTTACAAGATGTGGACAAACGTTGAATCCTCTACTCTCGTATCGTCGATGCTGTTCCGTACGGACTTACCCATGTATATTAAATTATCATGGACCATCATCCGGATCACCGATACGACTGTTTAGAAAAGAAGATGCTATGTGGAGAGACAGGGCTGTCTGAAGCGAGTCCTCATCTTCGGTTCAGAGGTTAGACAAAGTTTGAGAAAGAGAAGATCAGTGAGATGTCCTCTATGTTAACGAACTGGTGTTAACAAAAAAACCAATGGCCCCTTTTCAGGGCCACTTTCATATGCCTGGAAATGATTTATTCTTTCTTGCCTAAATTTTTTTAGTCGATTGAATATTTTATGTTTAACTCCCAAAAGCATTATTCTCTTGCCTAAACTTTTTTTAGTCGATTTTATATTTTAGGTTTCATAGATTGATGTTCATCAATCTATGGTTGTGTTGTACATGTCTCTGTCTCTATTTTGTATTTGTTCCTACCTACAGTAGCCGCGCGTATTCAAGTCAGCCACTTGCCACATTGTTGCCAGTACCGTGACGTCACCCCACCTGTTTCATTCCTATTGTCCCTATACAGGTCCACTATGAAGCTTGTCCCTATATCGGCCCAGGGGATATTTTTGTCCCTATGCCCCGGGGGGTGGGTGGGTCTGTAATGTATTTTTCCCATTGTCCCTATAGTGCCCCCCCCCCCTTCACTACTCATATGTGCAGTTAACAGACGACGCAGATATTATCAGGAGAGAACATGGAAGATTCTTATAAACAATTGTGTACCAGTCTGTAAAGACGGAATATAAATAAAGTAATTAAGGCTTTTGAACAATATGTTGTATCCAATCAAAATGACAAAGAGTATCACTTACTTTTAATAGGACAAATCACTGTAAATCTTTGCATGTGTAGAAGTAGTGTTGTCAAGTTATATTTAGCAGGCTGATGTCAAAGGTTAAATTCGTGAAAAGGAAACGTTAATTATCTCTGAATGTAATGATTGCCGATGAAAGTTAATAATACTGAGGAATTATCTCTGAAAGGTAACACATATAATAATGATAAAGAATACGGTAATTGTAGATCATATGTCCATTTCTCGTTCACCTTATAGAGAGGAAACGGCTGAGCACGCACTGCACACGATAATATAATAATAATATAATATAATATAATATAGAGGAAATCACCGAGGTAGATGTCAACCTGAGATAATTAATTAAGACACAATAAGTTTGTGTTTTAGCGGAAAGAATATCACATGCTTGGATTCAAAAATGCTCCAGGATAGAATATCAAGTTTACTAGTGACAGTTGGAAGCATAAATTGTAAAGTAACCCGTGGCTAGAGTGTGGGATCTTAAATGGAAAACTAGCTATCCATTTAGCTGGGGGAAAGAAATGTAATTTCACATGCATTGTTCATACAAAAGAATCACAGTGAGGGCGAGGCATTTAACAAGCGATCTGGCGAGATAGTACTGTCAAGATCAACTGATATCTATCGTCTGATTACACGGATCAGTTGTTGTTAAATTAACCATACCTTTAAATCACATCTCTCAAATTTAACATTCGGTAAAATAGTCACTGTCGTATAACCTAATGGACTTTACTTGCAATGTGTGGACTTTACGTCTTCAAAGGTAACCATATACAGCCTTCTTTATATATTACCTTTTATGCTTTTGTTGGAATGAATATTGTTTAAACCGCACTTGACCTAATATGAAGCTGAATGACTTGTATGCCCTGGCCCAGTTTGTCAACTATACTATTGTTATAAAAGATACATTATGAACGTGAAAAACGAACCGTTGCTTGATAAGTCAGAGTTTGTCCCGTCAATGTATAAATAAAAGTCACAGTATGGGTCAACTGCCTTTGCTGTCACACGGTCTTTTCATTTTATGCATACTGTGAATTCACGTTTATTCGTGGGAACTAATTATTGCGACATTTGTGATTCCAGCAAACCAGTTTTAAAAACTTAATGCACAATGTAGCTGTCATCAATGCAAGTGTTGACGAGTCGCATCCACAAAGTTAAGCACTGATAAAACGACATATTTGAAGTATACATTGAAATATTATTCATGTAAAAACAATGGAATAAATGGAAAATGAAAGTTGTATGTATCGATTCCATATCTGCACTTTTCAGACGGAAATAAGCCAAGTACATCAGTGTTTATTTCTTACATCGCTGATATTTCCAGACTTTGATGATATTTTACAGAAACGCGAAACTTTGTCATATTTTAGACTGAGTTCTTTATAGACCTGATGACAATATTCTTCAGTCCTCATTGGTGTTCCACGACGAACTTGCATCAGATCACCTCTGCGACATATGCCATCTAGACTATCAGTCCCTAATCTTCCATCTTTGTTTGCTACTAAGAGAAGCAACTGTATGAGAAATAGAACCCAATTAATGCATGACATCCAAGCAAACCTAACAACTTTGTTATGTCCTTGAGCTGATTGTTGCTAGACAAACACGTCCTAGTAACCAAGTGCAGAGTATTAGTTCAGAAGTGTTCTCTATGGTATAATAGTATTAGGGGCCAGCTTCGCATTGCTAAAAGAGAACGCCGTAATGCTGGGAGGTTTTTGGATTTCGTCCGATCTGAATATTCATAAGCAAATATATGAAGCCGCTAAGAAGAATGTCACAAACATAGTTCGTGCAGCGAAATCAATCTACTTAAGTATTAAGATGATTTAAAGTTCTAGCTGCGAAGAGATCTTCGATATTACCTACAAGATAATGTACACCACTTCAGAAAAACCTTCTCTCCGGTCGACCTGCCGGATCTGTTTGCAAATTTCTTCTGAGACACATCAGCTTCATTCATAGTTTTCAATCTGCTGATGCCTCCAAAACACGTATGTTCCTTAGTGCTTTCAAGACTTGACTGTTGTAATTCTATTGTAATTCTATTCTATCTTTTTCATTCCAATATCTATTACAGAAACTTAAGAACAGTTGCTCGGATCGTCGTTAGAGTACCCAAAACTGAGTACTCCTCCCCCGTTCAGTATCCACTATTGGTTCTATAATGAAACACAAAATCTGTTCTCTAAGCCACCTTTCGTTGACTGCCTCCAGCTCTAAATACCTATCTAACCTCACCCATGTGTACATTACTTCTGGATACTTTTGCTTCTCAGCTGATACTCGTTTTCTTATTATTCTAACTAACAAAACCAAGTTACCCTTTATTGTTGTCAGCATGCCTTGTTGTAATTAAACGGTGTTTATCGTAGTAATTTTGCTTCTCTCCCACCCCCTCTTTTAATTATCAAAGTTATAAATAAAGATATGAGAGGAACTTATAGTTTTACAAAGTGAATCCACAATAATTCTAAAGAGTTATATTAAAGTCCGAAAGAGGGAATAGTTACGTATAAACTTCAGAACCGCAAATGTACTGGTCCGCCAAGAATTATAACGTCAAAATGGCGTTGTCCAAAATCCTTGGAATAGTTCACAATAGTTCCAGAATAATATTATAGTCCAGAAACTGAGCACCTTCTACGTCCATAGAACAGTGCAAGCAAATGTTTTTCCTCTCAAATAATAATAATAATAATAATAATAATAATAATAATAATAATATTAATAATATTAATAATAATAATAAAATAATAATAATAATAACAATAATAATGAGGACTTTGTATAGCGCCTAATCTTCAGAAGCTCTAAGCGCTTTACAACATTTGACAACACTTAAAAAACATATAATGATATCATTACAAAAATAAAAACAAACATCACGAAATTAGAAAACAGAAAATATGCTGTAAATATTTAAGGTAAGGATACATTATTAGGTCTTTAAATCTGTTCTTGCAGTTGAAATAGGTGAGTTTTAAGAGCGCTCTTGAATGAGATCACTGTGTCTTTGTGTCTAAGTGCAGTGGGCAATTCGTTCCACGTTGCTGGGCCTGGTATGCAAAAGAGCGTTGTCCATATGATTTCATTTTCATAGTGGGAATAATGAGAATACGAGTGTCGGAAGAGGAGCGTAAGTATCTTGCTGGTGTGTACACATGGGTGAGGTCAGATAGGTATGTTGGACTGGAGCCTGTCAGTGAAACGTAGCACAGAGAACAAATTTTGTGTTTAATTCTGGATCGTATGGATATTCAGTGTAGGGTACAGAGCAGGGGAGAGGCGTGCTCTGATCGTGGTACTCTAAGGATGATCCGAGCAGCTGTGTTTTGAACTTCTTGAAGTTTCTGGAGTAGATATTGAGACGAACCAGACAGAATTGAGTTACAATAGTCCAGTCTTGAAAGTACTAAGGAACACACAAGTGTTTTAGTGGCATCAACTGAAAGATACTTGCGAATGGAGCTGATGCGTCTCAGCTCAAGATATGCAGCCTTGCATATGTTCATGACATGTTGGTGGGATGAGAGAGTACTGTTAAGAGTAACACCTAGGTTTCGTACTGACTGTGTGAATTTAATGTTGGTGTTGCTGATATTTATTGTCTGAGGTAAAGGATGTGAATGAGAAAGTCTTTGTGTTGCAATCAGAATGGCTTCAGTTTTGTCATCATTCATCTGCAGCTTGTTACATGTCACCCATGATTTCACATCAGAAATGCACCTCTCTACGCCTTGGATGGTAGCTTCAACTTCAGTTGGATGGCTAGATTTGTATATTTGGGTGTCATCAGCATACAATTGGTGAGACACTGGATGATGATCTATGACACTTGAGAGTGGCTGAGTGTGTAGAATGAAGAGAACAGGTCCAAGAACAGACCCCTGTGGAACACCACATCATAGATCAACTGGGCTGGAGTGTTTTCGATTTGCGGACACAATTTGCGTCCTGTTGACCAAGTAGGATAATAAATAATATCTAGGTACAACATAAAACTCGACTGCAGACTTGATGTTACAACAGGAACACAAGAATTAAGAATTACTCCAAAATAGCAATGAAATTTGATTGATTAGTTTTTTTCCTGATATACACCTTATATTACGATTATATTTCACAAGATGCTCCCAGGTGACATATTACCCTAAAATCACGTACCAGGAATTACAAAAATTTACAAAAAGATGTAACTAATATTGCAAAGTGCTCTGAGCTTTAAAATCATGTACCAGGAGTTACAAAAAGATGTAACTAATATTGCAAAGTGCCCTGAGCTTTTAATGATTAAGCGCTGTTCTAAGATCTCATTCTTTTTCTTTTTCTTCTTCTTCTTCTTCTTCTTCTTCTTATTATTATTATTATTATTATATACTTAAGTTATAGCGCTTGTAGCCACGGTACACCATCTTTAATATCTGTAAACAAAATCACGTTCAAGTAATTTTCTGTACCTGAAATTATGATAGAATAAAATGAAAAAAATACGACATTATAATTTCTATTAGTATTGCTAGGGTTTCAGTTTTTCAAAACAAAAATATTGTCTAGAAAAATCGATTTGTAGATCAGCGACCGCTACGTATGTGCAGCATTTACTTCTGCCAACAAAAAGATGGTTCAGGCACAATTTTTAACCACGAACTAGGAACTTTACGGGAAGTTTCTTTCAATAAAATGTACTATATGCGCTTAAGATTTTATGGCAAAGATAATTCATATCAAAGGTAAATAACGTTGGCCTTGGATAAGCAGTAGACTCAGATTTGACTCTTATGACAGGCCATATCCGAAAATAAGCCCATTCTCCTGTTGTTGTTTTGGTATTAAGTGTACAACTCCGAACACCTGGATTTATTATCAGATAACATAAAATAGCTGGTTGGCGTTCCATTAATACAAAACATTTAAAACTTTTCGGTGTCCTGCCAACAAGTACATTTTCATTGACAAGAAATTTCTTGGATTTGGAAAGACAATATGTTATTTACAGATACACATTGCAGTTTCTTGTGTCTTTAAATCTGTTGTTTCTTGTATGTACTAAATCCACAGATATTGGAACAATATGAAAAAAGTAGATTCACGGTGCTAACAGTCCAAATTTAGACAACAGCGCCATGAACATAACCATGAAGGTCCAAAATATTATTATCAAGCATGACTTTTAGGTGTCAGCATGAAAACCTTTTAAAGCTTTATTCCACGAAAAGTCACTTTTTGGAAGTTCTGAGAATGTATTAGGCTCTTGGAATGATCACTGATAGTAAATGATACATTTCCTAGACATTGCATAATTTTTAATTTTATATAGTAATTTTATTTTATAGCAATAATGATTAATCTTTGTAAAGTGTTCTTTCATTAAAGCTACTTTAACACCCGACTTTAAGGACAGCTACATGCCAGAAGATAGTATGTTCTTTGAGGGAACCATCAAAACTAACAATAGAAACCTAAAAATTATTTCTTCTAGTGGTGAACAATGACATTATAATATGCCGACATTTGACACATACACTCAAAGCATGGACGGGTTGCTGCACAGATGGATATATTTCTCTGCAAATACAACGGGTTTAGGATGCAGACCATTTTCATAAGTTCATTTACATTTTCCAACACTTAACATACTGCATTTATAATTTTTGTGGGCTTTAACCAAGGCATTAAGCTATGATAAGACTATTCATTCATTCTACTCGTGATTGTCTCGGCATTTGTCCATGGTGTTTGACTCGGTATTTGTCGATCTGGCTCTTTTCAGATTGACTCGATATTGATCCATAGTGTTTGACTCGGTATTTGTCCATACGGCTCTTTTAAGACTGATTCGGTATTTGTCCATGTGGGTCCTTTCAGGTTGACAATATATACTAGCATTGAACTGCGCAGAACTTATATGCATCATTTTGTTCACCTAATTTTCCACCTTCTTCACTGTACCAAATTTTAATTACAAGGGTTTATAATTGTTGTTTAGGAATGGGTGATAAAGTATGAATTCACCAAATGCTTCTAACTGACGAGAACAGAATTTGTATCCGTATGCTACATTTATAGACACTTTTGTTCATGGGGACCATAGCAGAGTTCATACTCTTGTTCATGGGAACCATACCAGAGGACAGAGTTATATTTGCGGTAGCGTTATTTTGATGTGGGATAATATGAAAAGTTCTTTCATCTGAGAAGTGCAATCCATGACTATTTTCTCGCTACATTAGGTCCAACACTACACGGGTCATTCATACTTCCATTCTTAAATATCGGGCAAATTATACTTTTTGACCACTCATTTGGAAACTTCCACACTAAAATTAAAAGAGATCAAAGAGTTTGCAAATTATGTCTTAAAGAAAATATAAAGTGTGTAGAAGATGAGTGTCATTATGTATGTATATGTAATTATTATACCAATTTAAGACGGAAATATCTCGACGAGATGTATTATATCAGCCATTCAGTGGATAAATTTATATTTCATGTCAACCCAGAAAATAAGCTTTATTACCAATGTTTCAAAATTTTTGTATTTTGCTTTAAACTAAGAGATGAACTGTTATAAAGTATTAATACGAACACCTAAAAAAAATGTATTTTACTATACTGTTCATGCTGCACTGTGTATTATGTTATGTATTATGGGCCGGAAGCCTAAAGAACTGAATGAACTTTCTATCCTGTTCTGTGCTGTCCAACACTACAATTACCATACAGTCGATGTGGATTAAACGACTTATATCCATGTATAGAAGGTCTGATACTTGCACAAAATTACAGATGTGTTTTATTATGAGTTTGATGTTCTGTTGGGATACATCGAGGTCAGCAGACCGAGGCGTGTTAATGCACCATATCAAATAAGTTCTTTCTCGAAACTCAAAGCAAACCAAACTGCCGTTTTGTATTTATCACACAGCTCCTCTCTTATCCTTTCTAAATACTTTTATCTTTACGTTATGAACACAATGTGAACTGGAATTTTGCATTCATGGAGTCTAAATATATCCACACACACACACACACACACACACACACACACACACATATATATATATGTTGGTATAAAGCAAGTTGATATACCAATACTATTGGTATATCAAATAGTGATCCGCCAGTGGCGCAATAATATGCATTTATAAACATTCTAGCGACCGTTTGCAGTTGATTCTAGATCAATGATGAAGTTCCACACATTAATCATTAGTGACTTATGAAAAAAGCGATAAAAAGTATTAATAATCCTCGTTTTCTAAATGCATTTAATACGGTACACATTTTCATCACAATCCTTTCTGCTTTCTGTTCGCCCCTTCCCCTCTCATGCTTAACGATCAAACTACGCAGAAATGTGGAGTGAAAGAGAAAAGGAATTTGGGCTAGATTAAAACCTTGAAATAGAAATTACACCAAGTAACCTACAAGAATATGGTTCGTCGTAACGATACGTGTGCACTTTCCTTGGGATTTATCTACAGTGTTTATCAATGATACAAAGTTGCAAACCATGTCGACATTATACAGTAAATTCCTCGGTTATGTGGCACACATACTGTATGTAATGTTTTGTTGTTGTTTCTTGAACATACTATAACGTTCTAAAAATCGATTATTAATAATTAAATATGAAAATGTCCAAAGGCCTCTCTCTATCTCCCTCTCACTCTCTCTCTCTCTGTGTCTCTCTGTCTCTGTCTCTCTGTCTCTGTCTCTCTGTCTGTCTGTCTCTCTGGACCATCGTAGCAAGATAAGGGCTAAAATCTTTGACATGACGAACGTAGAGGATTTTCTTTTGTGTCATTCCAAGATATCTTTGGACTTATGAATGATGGTAAAAGTTGTCAAACCGACCAAAAGATGAGAGAGAGAGAGAGAGAGAGAGAGAGAGAGAGAGAGAGAGAGAGAGAGAGAGAGAGAGAGAGAGAGAGAGAGAGTGAGTTTATGGTCGGTGGTACTGTTACTAAAGCAGAATAATGACTTAGATCGACTGTAAATATATTAAAATATTTTAATTACCTCTTGTTGTTTCGTCATTTCGCGTAGTTTCTAATCCACATTAATTGCTATGTTCTTTATTATAATTTTAGTAACAGACCTTCTGAGTATAACTAAGATTTTATCTTGTAACATTTGGAACCTTCTATAATGAAATGTTCCATTAGGTAATATTTTATTTAAGAAAATGCTAATTATGATCTAGGCCAGAGAGAGAAGTATAAAATTGTAGTTACTGGAATAATTATTTATTCGTGCTGTAAGATCTGAGCAGAATCAGTTATATTATTGTTGTGTCTAGTATTTATTTTGGGCTGAAACTTATTTATTCAGAATATTTAATTCAAGTTATTCTTCTCCGGAAATACAAAGTGCTAAAAAAATAACATTCTTGGAAATAGAGACTGGATTTATAGTAAAATTTCAAACAAGGATATATTCTTGGATTGTATAATTGTGATTCAATAAAAAAATAATGTTGGCCCACAACTACAACACAGGCCACCACAGGTACACCTACACTTCCAGCGTTGGATTCATTTTAGAATGCCACTAAAGTTTGTTCAGAACTTTAATCATTAGGTCTTGTGTTCGAAATTCTAAGATCATTCTAGATTTATTTCGCAATATCGTGAGTTCTTTTTACATTTCTTCACTTTGTATTATAGGGAAATACATTATTTGTTGAAGTTTACAAAACATGTAGGTTCTCTCTGTTACTTAATTTAAGATCATAAAGTCGTAATACTAATGACTTATCAGGCAAATATCAGAGAGAGAGAGAGAGAGAGAGAGAGAGAGAGAGCCATGTACGCAGTTATCGAATGTCTTTCATATTTTTACAGTGCTACAAAGCAGATTGGGCACAATATCCTTAAATTTATCTGGATATTAGGATAAATGTCGCATTTGATAGAAAGCACGAACGAAAACGCGTAAGTATCACTTAAACCGAAGATATCCATCGTTTTCATGGTATTTTGTTGTATTTTCAAATACCAGATATGCTCTGACAAAAAAAGCAGCCAGCAGAAACAGGAAATAAAAGAAGTGGTCAGTTAAACGGGTCAAATTAAAGTCATGAACAGACTTCTCACCTGGGTATTTTCCTCTAGCATTTCCGCAGCTCTGACGAAACATTTTATATAATGCGGACAAATCCGTACATGCGGTCATCCAGTTTTTTAAAGTACGTTTTAATTCTTTTTGAGTCAAAATCAGTGTTTCCCATAGAATGTGTCATGGGAACAAATATTTTTTCGAATTTATAAAGCCATTACTGTGCAGCATCAAAATAATATACTATTACTATTCTGCACCCCTTGCTAAAAGACACCCTTTCTATAAGGCCACATTAGTATCGAAGAAGAGGGACCACTGTACTAAGTAATGAAATTGGATCCATGACCTTAACCGCCTTATGAAGATTACCGTCTTATATCGAAGCTTCTTATAGTGAGATATTAATATAATCCTTCATCTGTATCGGTGTAGGATAGGAAAATTCCACCCCAGGGTCAGAATTTTGCGTCAGACCTGTGGCTTTGCCGAGTGGCTAACGCAAAACTTTTGATCCCGATGGTGGAATTTACCTGTCCTACACTCAAGTTTAATGAAGGATTCTTTTCTCTCAGATGTTTGAACCAAAAATGACGGTTACAGTAAAAATGGCGTATGGTGAATACTGATGTTGACTTAAACAGCAAACTATTCATTGAAAATGTTCAAGCCGTAAGAAAGAGCGTAAAATGCTAGTTTTGCACTCGAATATTCAGTGTAAATTTCAAATGAGGTTTTAACAATTTGAGCTGCCAAAGAACAGTGATTAACACGGCCATGGTAACGGCAATACACATCACCGTAGATAACTTGCGCAATGATATAAATGTCAGTGGCGTCACTAGGATTGGTGTCACCCAGTGCGGTAACTCAGGGTGTCACACCCATGGACCTCCTTCCTGCACAAAAATTCAAAAATTTTATAGACAGTCATGTGCGGTAACTCATGGTGTCACCCCCATGGACAGTTTGGTGACACCCCCTCTGATGGTGTCAACCGGTGCGGTCCGCACCCCCGCCCCCCGCCTAGTGAAGCCACTGATAAATGTAATCAGGTGAATAGGTGAAGTCAACTCTTATCCATAATATTAGTTGAGACAGACAAAAAGTAAAATAGTCCTATTTTCAGCTTTGATCTACAACTGATTTACCCCTAAGAAATAATAATGAGAGTAAGAATTGTAAAAAAAATAACATTTACAACAACGGTTTTTTAGACTCCAATTTGCAATAACGAAGCTGTACATGTATGCATGTTGATCAGGGCTAAAAAGGCATGTTTACGGGACACTTTAAGGTCAACCAATATTCGCTTTAATATATGAATGAGTTGCTATTAATGTTTATCCTGATTATTGTGAAACAATGTTCAAGTTATTATGGAACTTGGGAAGTGTTTCCTACTTTATGTGCACTATGCTCGCAATAACGGTCAAAATAGTCAACGAGTCAGGATAAAGGTGAGGTGTGATTGTGAGGCTGGATAAACGTGATCAAATAAATCAGACCCCTAAATATGTGTTGAAACTCATGGACTAATTGTGGATCTCATAGTATCTGGTCATAAAATCGAGGAAACGTTTGCAGACAAATCTGTCCGCAACATATTGGTGTGCATTTTAGACACTTACTGGTATTTCTCGCATCTCGTGAGCCATCGTCGGTTGAAGGGTCCTTTTGTACAAATTAATTCCAGATCAAATCCTATGCTTGTCAACTTGTAAATCCACGTGGAATAGCACAAACCTAAGCCAAGTAGTAATTTTGATTTTTGCGCTAGATACCAAATACCGGTTAGCATCTAAACAGTACACGGGAGTGTTCCAGAAAGATTTGCATGCAGCAAAATTAAAAATTTTAGCTAACAGGTGAGATTATACCAACAAATTATCCATCAGTATCAACACATATTTGAGGGTCTGATTCATCAGACTATGATGGAAGTATCCTGCACTAGTATTCCACATGGTAAACACGATCCTACATATATTGTAATGTGAGAAAACATTGTTGAACATACATGTACATCAAGCTTGTTGCTGCGTTATATTGCGTTTATTACTAAATCTCATTGTCACCCTACCTGTAATGGCCTTGACAGCTAGTGCATATCTCTCAATATTTCTCACTATTTGACTCTCTTTCTGGAGGCCAAGAAACAACTTTTCTCATGTGTAAGTTTGTTATGTAAAATATGTCAATTGTACAGAGGAATGTCAGTATAGCTGATAGTCTGGCATATAAAAATTGACACATTTTCCATAGTCGTTTTGTTCTTCGTACTGTGGACATGTGCAGGCATTTATTAAGTTCAAGACCATCCTACCACACTGACTCATACATCTACCATATCGCCAAGCTATATTTTTCTACCACAAACTGTCAGTAAGTACATTTGTTTTCTTGCTGCAATACATGGGCGAGGCAATACACAGGCGAGACACTGGGGTCAATTTCAGGATGTCTTGTTAGTATTGTTATAGTTGTAGGCGTCAGCATTACCGTTACAGGTTTATCTTTGTTTCTTTGACTTCTTTATAGTTTTATATGTGCAGTGATAAAACTGGAAGGGTATATTTATGTTAGGAACAGAAATAATTTCAAATTCTTACAACTCAGCTAATTCAAATTCTTGCAACTCAGCTTACATGCTTCCAATTTCCATGAAATTGTAATACCCAGTTTTAAACATGCATTTATGCTAAACGTTTACTTTGTAAGGGAATACCTTGGCTTCATAGAAGATGCAATACAAACGAGGAGTTTAGTTTCCATTCCTCTTTGCATTCTTTAACTTCAGAAATACTACTTCTAATTTACGTGTACTGGTTATAGACCAGAAGAGCTTATGCGATGTCCTATCTACGGTAGTATGACGTCCATTAGTATATATATATATATATATATATATATATATATACTGCATATATATATATATATATATATATATATATACAACAAAATAAATGAAGTCATATCTCCATCACTGCACACATGCTTAATTTCACATATGGACATATCTGAGTTTAATTCAAATTGTAGTTGTGAGTTGAATATATAGTACCAATCATTCAAAGAAATGTTTGTATAGTTGCCATTTGTTATTAAACATTTTCCATGTACAATTGATATATGAATTCTGACATGTAATAGAACTTCATTTATTTTTTAAATGGGCAATGTTTTGTGTTTCATTGTTAAATCTACATGTTTTGGATATATGATTTCAATTATCAGAAAACGAGACTGATCACGTTATCCATTTTGTTTTGGTTTATTATACCAAGTATAACTTCTCTTTTTGAAACTTGACAGTTGTGCAGATTGTTACACTTACTCCTTATCCACCCAATAAAACTAGTAACTAATGACTCATTTTTGGAACAGTTCCAAAAAAAGATGATATCAAATGTCTCTAAGGAGTCATTACATAAAGAGTACACGTTTGTAGGGACTTTTCCAAATTTGTTCAAAAATGTATTTGTTGGTAACATTCTATGCATTATTTTGGCCTGATATCATCTTAGTTTGGGACACTTAGTTATTTTAAAACGCAAAAAGTGAATGCAAGGAATTCTTTTTCTTGCCTTAGATTCTTGATTCTTTTTCAATACTTATGTTGGCCTAGAAGTATGCACTTTTAGTTTTTGATGTATACTTTTACAGTCCTTTTTTCCTTAATGACCAAAATTACAGCTTTATGCCAAAATTGGCCATAT
>JAECUM010003747.1:0-65283 GCA_016617855.1 Megalonaias nervosa
ATATATATATATATATATATATATAGATATAGATAGATAGATAGATAGATAGATACACACACACACACACACACACACACACACACAAGGGGCAAGTGGACGAAGTTTCCTTTCCTATCTTTTCCTATGCAGTTTTGTCTTCATTTATCTAACTTAATCGTACAGACTTGGAGAAAAAAAATCAGCATTTATTGTCTCGGATAGGTCGGTTATCAACGTATCTTTGAATCACTTTGGATTATAGTCACGTTTAAAATATCAGAAATAATCCGAATCAAGTTTACATTTTTTGCATGCTGAAATTAGGTTCTATACCCTATGTGTCAGATCTATGCATGTCAGTTTTGTACAGATCAAACTATCATGAAACAGTCAACATCTACACATATACTGCAGCCAGCAATTTACAAATATGATTAGGTCGGATGAAATTATTTCGTGTGCATGTTGCAGGAAAGATGAAACCAAATTAATAAGTCCGGATCAATTGCATTTACATATCTAATTAGCTCAGGAGTTGAAATACGGACCGAAATTTTAGGTTTGATCTTTGCGAATGTGTAAATGATACCAATATACAGACTTTCTTTCGAGACCTGCACTCTCTATCTACTGTATCTATATACATATATACATAGGAACTTTACATTTTTTATTTTTTATTTTATTTTTAGGTTTGCGTTGTTTAAGCTGGTTAGAAAACAACCTTAAGAAGTAAAGTAAGACTTTAGCATATAAGGTCTTGCCATCGTTGTTTAAGCTGGTTATAAAACAACCTTAAGAAGTAAAGTAAGACTTTAGCATATGAGGTCTTGCCATCGTTGTCTTTTTACTTTTGACATTCACGCACACTGTCTGGTATGAATGTGTAAAACAAGATTTATGTATAGCATAAATATTAATTAGTAGGCGTGGTTATCTCAGGTTGATTCTGCCGACATTAGAAACAAATTAGACTTTAATTAAACTTTATATCGGTAATACACTTTCCTACAAAGTAAGCCACGAATTCTTTTGGCATTCAAACATATTGTCTGGTATCAATAATCTGCGATTGGTTGATTCGTTAAACTAAAAAATTAAACAAACTCAAATTAAGGTATAAATAAATCGTATAAGCAGCGATTTACCGATGACATTTAAATGGTGCATGAGATGAAAGTAGCTATATTGGCACTACATCAGCATAATATTACAAATACCAAAAATGAAATTTTTTGGCATGTAAGTTGCTTCAAAGATTAATTTCTTATCAGTGAGTCAAATTACTAATGTTCTGTAATGTTCGGAGCTTTGATTGGTATTGCTTACATAAGTTAGAACTTCTCTATGATACTCTACGTAAACAGTGACTAGTTTGGGGAGGCACAGGAGCTGCCTTGGGCGGCATAATTCAGGGGGTGGCAGATGTTATAATATAAAACCTGACTTTGTTAGAAATGCATTTAATTTTTTAAGAAAAGGAGAAAAAGACAAAAAGAAAAAGCTATAATTAAATTTTGGCCTCAAAAAGATATGGTTTAAGGCCTTGTATTGGGCTGGGGGTGAGCTTTGACAGTGCCTAGTGGCGGCAAAATCACAAAACCGTCACTGTATATAGACTGTGGTGACGTATTTACATTGCAATCGATAGCACTCGGAAGGTCGGTTGGTTAATGTCAAATTTACTTCAGCAATGGCAGATGTAGGCAGTTCGATCTCAGACCGCACGTTTTATCAATAAAATTTACGGGTAAATCGCTGCTTATACGTATCATTTATAATTTAATTATTAGCGCGCTTTAGATTAAAGCTTATTACCCAGTTAACATTTACTCAGAGTTTAATTTATTTTCAATGTCATTAGATTCAAGCTCTGGTAGAGCTTAGATAGCCACGCCGACTAATTAATATTCATGTTATACGACAATCACATATTTTCTCAAAGTAACAGCCCTCACAGGTCGTGATTGGAATTGTAATTAGGTGCTATGTTTCCAGGGAAATTGGATGAGAAGAGTTGAAGCTGGTTCTGTTGGAATTTGTATACAATATATAGTGACAATCACCAAAGTGTTGTCGAATCTGACCAGTGTGTTATAAAAATAATTGTTAATAGTTCCACAACGCCGATCAACCTTGCAAAATACTCAGTTCCTTCTTTCCCTGCGACCAACAGCACTGCCGCCAGCTGTTGCCTGCTGGAAATTACTGCACGGTATTACATAAGACAGGTAAAGTGGTATTCTCTAAAAGGAATACCAAAAAATAAGTAGGAAATATTATAGTAACGTTCAGCTTTATCCATCCCAAAGTAATGACGAATTTATAAGTAAACTTTGACAGGAATTGGTTGCTGATTGAAAGTCTCCCCACTTCAAGATGGTTTAACATTAGAAAGTCCGCATATGAAAGGCAAAGCACAAGAAGTTATATCGAAACAAAATTTTTACAATTTTTAACGATTCTTTTAAAATGCGCAAATCACCATCTTTAAAAAATTAAGCACATTTTCTTGCTTTATTTCAATCAGTGCAATAGAAAGGCCAATGAAAATTTATGCGTCGATGTTTCGTTGCATGTTCTTTTTAGACGTTTGACCGTACGTTGTATAATATTTGGGTGTTTTTGGCTGTTACAAGCGGGTATTTTGGGACTATTTTCATTTTTTATTTCCTTGTTGGGCTATCTTTCTTAGCTTCACAGAAGAAAGCTTTGCCAAAACAGAATATTGTACCCAGAACGCACAATTTCAAACGTTATAAGTCCTCGTGTTTTCAAAACCGAGCACTTTTTAAAAGGCATTATGAGATTGAAGATTTCATGCAAGATTTACTTACCTCCGAAATTGAAGAGCCTAGTGACGTGCAAAAACTATATTCTCCAAAGCTGAAGATTTGACAACGGAAGTGTCCCACAGAGCATGGTCAATTTTACTTTTATAAAAACATGTTAACGCACTTTTATGAAGAATTTTACTTAGTTAAAATTACAATCACATATATATAAGAGTGTCCTTAGCAAGTCACCACGAAAATGATCAATAAATAATGGATTCACTTACTTAGGTTGCGCTCCACACTTTCGTGCATTGGGTCTACTTTTTAAAGAGAAACATTTTCCCAGGTTTTCCTCACTAATAAGCCTTGCCATTAAATTAAGAAGAACTTGCATATCTTAGATATTTTTAAAAGAATTTTTAATTCCCTTTATTTTGGTGCATAATTGATGGGTGTAATTTGGGTTATAGAGTAAACAGATTGGCCTTAATTCAGATGTGCGTATCTATCTATCTATCTATCTATCTATCCATCCATCCATCCATCCATCCATCCATCCATCCATCTATCTATCTATCTATCTATCTATCTATCTATCTATCTATCTATTAAAATTCATTCATTGCACTTTCAGAAGCTGGTATTGCCTACTCTGGAAAAATTCCTTTATTTGTATTCATTAACTGCTAACGTTAGTGTACTTTGCACTAGTTCAGGCTGAGTTTTTCGAGCACACGAGAACAGCCAGTTTGATCAGCAGAAATGTGGAAAACTGCTTTCAAAACGAATTGTATGAGCTAAAACGTTGATATCAATTTTTTTTAGAGTTGACCTTATCTGAGTCTTGAACATCCTTTTTAAGTCTAACATTGAAAGCATCTGCGCAAATGCGTCACATTTTTATAGGGCTTTTTAGAGGTGGGCGGGGTCGTGTTAGAACAGATTTGTAGAAGTTTTCATAATTAATGTTAGCACATACATACGTGACCAAAACTGACTTTTCCACCAACAGATCGTTATTAAATATATCTAGCAATCATAATGTTTCATTCAGAGCCTCAGTCTCGTTATCTCTGGTACTTTTCTTATGTAACAATGCTATCAGAGGATGCTAGAGCATATTATGGGTTGTTTTAATTTCTTGAAGCAAATGAGTACTTGGCCGTCTCTACAGACAGGGAGTTTATAGTGCATGGGCCGCCACATTAAAAGTTTCACTGGACAGAGTTGGGAAGTGGTGGTATCTAAAAAGAGATATGTCGAACTTGACAATTTTTATGTTAGCAGCTAAATTTATAAGCGATACGGGTACAACACAGTTTTTAAAATATACTGTTCTATGATTTATTTAGCAACCACCATTACTTTGGTATGAACTCATAGGTGCTCACAGACTGCATTGTATTCTATCGCACGTGGGAAATTCTAAGTTACTGCTGACCAATCTCACCTAGGTGTCGCTAAAATAGCATGTTCTCGTTGGAGGTTGCTAATAACTATTGGCAAAATAAGGTCATTGGATCACAAATACTTTTGTACATACAGTCGTCACATTTTCAATCACTAAGATCAAGTCAGGCAACCAATACTTGTTGACCATAAAGTGCGCATCCACACGATTTCCAGAGGTAATTCCATTGGGGAATATAAAAACTAAAACCATAGTAAAAGATTTGACAATAGGTTGGTTCATTTTTACACGTTTTGGCCTTCCAAATCTGTCCAGTCTGATTAAGGGTCAAATTTTATGTCTGGAAATTTCCAAAAGTTTTGCATGAATTAGGCACCAAACCATGGACGTCCGCACGTAGGGACAATGGGAGGGGGCACTTGCTCCCCACCCCCGATTTCACCTCTAAAACATGTTTTGGCCTACATCCGACAAACTTAATAACTGACCACAACATGTCTGCTATCCCCGCCCCGAAAATAATGCAGTGGGAGCATCCAACACCAAACAGTATAAATCTTCAGTCTTTAACCATGAAAGTCAAGGGGCTTTGGAAAGAGTTCATGAAACTGTGAAGAATGTGGTTAGGCCATGTTGCTTTAATACATGATAAGACTGGGAAGAGAGTATTCATTTGCTGTTGTTTGCTGCCAGGGATTTAGTTCAAGGATCATTCGGATTTTGTCCTTTTAAACTAGTTTTTGGACATACTGTCCGTGGATCATTGAAGTTATTACAAATAGGAACTTCTTTCTAATAAAGATTCCAAGATAAATCTTCTTGACTATGTCTCTGATTTTAAACGTAAGTTCTCAAACGCTGGTGAAGTAGCAAGAATTAATCTTAATTCTACTAAATCAACAATGAAATTAAGGCATGACAAAAACACAAAGGAAAGGAGTTTTCAGCCTGGTGATTGATTTCTGACTGTCTTGCCCATACCTCGAAATCCTTGTGAGGTTAAGAAGCAATGGTCCTTATAGAATTGAAGAGAAGTAAATAATTTAAATTGCATCATTAATACTTCTGGGATGCGGAGACAGAAACAACTTTGTTTTATAAATACGTTCAAAATGTATCTTGACAGAGGTAGCCAAGTTAATCATTCAATCAGTTTAGTTGTACCTGTCCCAGATACTGAACTAAAATAACTATGATGTGAATATGAGCACTTGTCTCCTGATGTTTCTACAAGAACAAATAAAGTCTATCATAATGTTGAGATGTTCATTTTACACCGGTAATACATCATCTCTACAGGATGATTCGTATCAGGCAGGAATTTGTGAACAAAGATATTCAGTATTTGCTGGAGAATGATTTTATAAAACCATATAAAAACAATGGAGTTTACCATGTGTTCTTGTGCATAAACCAGATAATATATTCCGCATGTGTACTGACTAATGAAATGTTAACAGCATCACCAAAACAGATTCATGTCCAGTGATGACTGCATTGACAAAATTGGAAATGCAAACTATGCCACCAAGTTTGACCTTTGAAAAGGAATCTGGCAAATTCTACTCAAAAGAACACAAGAAATGTCGGCATTTGCAACTCCAGATGGACTCTGTCAATATAAAGGGATGCCCTTTGGTGAGAAAAATTTTCCTTTAACATTCCAGCGTTTAATGAACATACTAACATCTAGTCTAGATATTGTGACGCGTACATCGATAATGTGATCAACTACAATAATACCTGGAAAGATCACTTGGAAACCATTCGGAAATTCTTTGATCGACTCATTGTTGCAAATTTGACAATTAATTTAGGTAAAAGTGAGTTGTGCTTGTGTTACATGTTTAGGACATATTGTTGGGCACGGGCAAGTTAAACCTGTCGATGTTAAGGTCAAGACTGTCTCTGAATTCCCAGTGCCTATCAGTAAAAGTGACTGGCTTTTGTGGTAACAGCAGCAGCTAAACTGTTCATGTCATATGTCAAGAACTTCCACTTCACATATTGTATATAATTAATCGTTTTGAAAGTTACACTTAATATTTTAGTTTTTAGATGTTAGCTCTTAAATTACATTATAGTGGTTGAAATTTCAATGTTGAATGACGAATATTCTTATTTTTCATTTTGAATCAAACTATCTGTGTTAAAAGTTCCCTTTCTTATATCGGGTTTTTTTAGATTTAGTCTGTTGAACTACTCGGCGTTGGTTCAAACTTTCATTACCTAAGTCGAGGTTTTAGATTTTATTTGTTGCGTTACACAGCTGTGGTTGAAATTAAAATATTTGTATGCTGAATCACGTGCAGAATCACATACTTTGTGTAGATATCTGTTGTCATCTATGCCTTTTGACTGAAGTTATATTTTTTCTGCACACATGTGACATTGAGACAAAAACTGCGAGTACTTCATAAATTATGCTACTCAAAATATTGGTTATAATCAGAGCCCAAGTAAATATTACAAGATTTAAGCAAACTTAATTAGTACCAACGCCTTCAAGTGCTTAAGCAAAGAAAATATATTCCATTTGTTTCCATAATGCTGAAACTTTCAACCATGTACAGTTTTTAAGAATCCTTTTTGATATTTTTGCAGGGTTAACTTTAATCACTCAAAGAATCAAGAACCAATAACAATAATGTTCACCAACTGAATAAGTTCTTTATTTTTTTTATTAGTATTATTGTAGTTGTTGTTGTTGATATTGTAAAACGAGGAAAACTGTAATGGCAATAGCTGTAAAATTCTAAATATCAAATGTTTCAAATTTATTTCATCTGTTGCAAGGAAGACAAGATTTGAAAGATAGCCACATTAATCATCTCTTCTTAGCTGCATGTCAGAATTGGAACATATTATGGAGAGCAGTCAGTTCCAATAGACAAAGAACTCTTTTATATAGATAGATAAAGGGACATGGCGATGACAACGCACTTATTAAGTATCTAATAAAACATTTAAGACTGATATTTTGCACTCTCTCTCTCTCTCTCTCTCTCTCTCTCTCTCTCTCTCTCTCTCTCTCTCTCTCGCCTTTTATCCATACATCCTTTACATTCCCCACATAGGTGCATTATTTTAACCTTAATTGGTAGAATATTTCAACTAAATTATTATAGTAGACGAATTTCTCACATAGAGTTACTTACAAGTTTATTGATTAATTTATGCATCATCAGTAGGGGTTAATCTGCGGTGATGTGCTTCATAATGAAAAATCTAATCTTTGGGGACAGATCTATTGTTGCTTTTACAATTAAAAACATTTTGAACTGAGCACATTTGTATCTGTTTACGTTGGTGAGAAGTGAAAAGGGTATTTTGCAAATTATTGGGGAAAAGATCTGACAGAACGGCAACAGGGTCTGGCGGAGATTTAAAAAGAAACGGCCAGGTAACGGCAAAGTAAAGCATCCTAACATGGCCAGGCAAGGGCAAAGTAAAGCGTCCTAACATGGCCAGGCAAGGGCAAAGTAAAGCATCCTAACTTTTACTAAAGTAAGATAAAAATGTGTCATGGCACACTCTTGTTTTGGTATTCACAACTGTAGCAAACAAATTTATTTGTCACAACTTTGCTACAACTTTGCACAAAAACGTGATGTTTAGTCATAGTGTGTTGTATTCACCCAAAACAGATAAACACCAAGTATACTGTTTGTTGTACTTATAATCATTGAGAAATGGAATTAAACACAAGATGTCCAGGGTATGCAATTTGAACCCACACTTAATACATTTACACAAAATTGTGAACAAATTCCATCAAGGTTTTACGGAAATATAAGGAGATGAAAACCATTTAACCAAAACTATAATTCAAATTTTCTATGTAAATGAATGAAGTGAGAATGCGTATTGCAAAATAGTCTTAGCTTCATAATGATTAACCCCAAGTGTGAAGAAAACCTTTGAGAGTGTGTGTGTGTGTGTGTGTGTGTAGGAAATATAAACAAAATGAAAACAACTTTAACTAAAATCTTACCGCAAATTTTCTGACTGTGTTCATGGCCCTAAAGGCCAACAAATGAATGACCTTAGCTTCGTGATGAATCATTCTAAATGCTAACATCTCAATCAGTGTGTTAGGGTATTATAAGTAAATGGAAAAACTCTAACCAATACCTTATTGTAAACTTTATATAATTATGACCTGGTCTCGAATGTTGTAGAGGTCAGCAACATGTCGCTGAAAAAATTGTCTTAGCTTCAAAAGTGTGATAAGAAACTATTAAGGAGTCTAAGAAACATTAGCAAATGAAAAACAACAACAACAACAACAACAACAACAACAACAACAGCAACACAACTAAAACCTTGACTCAAATTTTCTGTCACCTTTACTTCAAGGTAAAAGGGGCAAACAAGCATATTATATAATAATTTGTCTTGCATTGCACAAATATTCATATCAATTATGACGATAGTCTGTAAAGGGTTGAGTAACCTTCACTGTTGGCAACACAGATACTGCCATCGGAAAAGTGGCTGCCAAATAGAAAATGTAGTAAAGCATTAAAAGGTAAAAGCATGAGCACAGTGACCTACTTTGGTATATATTTGTGGTACTCACCGCGATGCATCTGTATATAAAATTGTATAGAACTATGTCTGAGAAACTGATAAACTAAAGTCACAATCTATTTTCTGGAGTTCAAGCAGCCTCTCGTGAGAATCAAATTATAAATATAATGAAAGACATTGGATACCTTATTTATTGGTGAGGGGTTGAGTTGTCGCCCTAACATGCGTCAGATTTTCGTCCCACGACATACATACAAAACTACATGTGACGTAATCCACATCACATAAAATTAAAAAAAAAGATTCAATAGCAAAAGTTGGAATACAAATAATACAATGTTGTGCATACTCAATGCGGATTTCTCTACATGGGAAATGGAACTTCCAACTACCGCTGTGTAATTCAACATATATAACTTTCAAAACGAACAGTTGATTCAACATATGAAATTGGAATTCTCCACATACATCATTGAAATTTAACGATCACTTTGTAATTCAACACTTCAAATGAAAAAAACTCGACAAATGAAATGGAACTTTCAACACAAATAATTGGATTCATCGTGTAAAATTGAAATTCGCGACATACTGTTACCCAGCTTTTTGTCCACTATGGCGCCTCATGTTCCTACTTAGTTTTATGTGCAATTCCTTTTTTTTTTATGACGTAACCTTTGTTACTTGTCTACAAGGTGTTAATATTCTGTATGTGAAACATCACATATCATCCATAATGTCAATCGCATATCATGCTATGTGTCATGTACACTTCTGATGTAAAGTGCAGTTTCTGTATTAGCTAATATGCTGTCGTCTGGTGGATTTATACATTCTCACAGTAATAAGCTGTCGTCTGGTGGATTTATACATTCTCACAGTAATATGCTGTCGTCTGGTGGATTAATACATTCTCACAGTAATAAGCTGTCGTCTGGTGGATTTATACATTCTCACAGTAATATGCTGTCGTCTGGTGGATTTATACATTCTCACAGATGACTTAATGATCCCTGTCAGTGCTCAAGGTTTACCAGCATCTAGTGGTCAGCTAGTAAGTTTTAGGGATGTAGGCAAAACCATGTTTAGACGTTGTGTGCGGACGCACATGGTCTAAATCGTAGATAAATTAATCACGGTTGACTTCAAAGAATGGCGTGGCCTTGGTAAATGCCCGCAAGTTTGTTAACCGAAGGTTCATTTGCTAATCGTGGTCTCTAGAACTGGATCAGATAAAAGTGAAGTAACTCAATATGTATTTATGTATATAGTATAAAGACATATCAGCACAATCCAAGTATGTTTAGGTACACCCACCCAACAAAAACAAAATCAGTAAAAACAACCATAAAGTCAGGAAAAGTGTCAAAGTCTTTAAAATAACAGTCAAATTTGTTTTATATGAACCGTGCTCTATTAAAAGATCCAACACCTTCTCAACCGTATCGTCAACGAATGCATCTTTTGGCAAAAATAGTAATATACGCCGTGCAAAAAGGCACATCAAATCTAACCTTCTGTACTGAACCCGCAGTAATTTACTTATTTACTTCGTATGTCAGTGAATTTATCCATGCGCACCAATCAAACTTGGGACAGGTGTCTTCTGGGTCGTCATTTTCAAATTTGGTAATGGATAAAGGGCGTATACTATTGGGTCAACTCCTAAAATGAGGTTTATTGAAATAGAATCTACAAGGTTCGAAATAACTGTATTTTATGCATTATCATGTTCAGATCTTCGACTTTCTATATAATAATAATATAAACTTAGATTAATTGGTCAATATATGACTTGATTGTAGAAGATCCAAACATATTTTGATTTGCTTGCCCATGAAACGTTATTTCAATACAATTATTATGATATTAATGTAAACAAGGGAGCAACAATTGTAATCAAATCTAGCGTCTCTAGTAATTTGGAATAGATCTTTCCTGCAATCGTACGAAATTAGGGACCGACCATTTTTAACATTTACTTTTGCCTGGGGATGGGTATTAGGGATTTAAAAGAAGAAACGTTTCTGGCCAACCAGTGACGTACTAATGGTTATTGGCGCTCGGGGAGACCACGAAGGCCCAGAGGGGTTTTAGCACCTCAAGACCTCTGGCACCCGGGGCAACCGCTCTGTCCGCCCCCCCCCCCGGGGCCACCTTTAGCTTGATTGAAAATTCCAGCACCCACCTTCTCCCGAAAATAGAATAATAGGTCCGTAAGTAATATTATTTCACACCACTTAGTTCCGGACGGAATGACGCAAGTCATTGTCCCAAATTTATCAAGGCACTTTGTCAACAAATATAAAAAAATCCGCTCTTTCACAATCAGTGTGTGATTTGTACCACTGTCAGGCAGTATGACCAACAAATGTAGCGGATGAAATTAAATCACCAAGTCTGATCTTGAAAGGAGAAAAAAGAAGCCCAAAATAGAATGATATGACTAGCAGGCACAACGATGGTTAGTCGGCGTGATTCGGAAGAATTGATGGCTCTCTAGTTCTGAATGCATAGGTGGAAATACAAATGGAAAGTAGAAAGCTTCAAAGTTTCAATATATGTTTCAAGCATATGAAACAACAGTGAACGAAGCCTTTCCTCTAATACTTTAATTGTCTTTTGACAAAATCATATCAACAGTCGGTGATCGGGTTAAGTGTCATACTTTGTGGTGACTTCGGTATCACAAATCCTAGTTCCTTGTGCTAAGGTGCAACATTGATTGCAGCTGTGAGCACACACATCCACTCTGAGATACTTTGGCACATCATTGATTCGAAAACCATTTCAGTATAATTTTATGTAACAACAATATTTTAAAGTGACCATTAAATGATAATTTCTTCCAACGTACCATATTGTGCTTTGTGTTAATTTTAAAAAAAAAAATGTTTCAGTACATTCCTCGGCTCCGATCTTGAGCTAATGTCCCAAGTACCTATCACCAAACTGACTTATCAGTTTCAACAATCTACTGTGTAAGCTGTAAGACCAGTGAACTAGTGACAAATCTTTGTGCGCTCTACATGTTAACAGTTGCGAAATAACGGATGAGTTGATATTGGTCAAAGCTATCGAAAATATAAAAATCCATGTGTCAGTCCAACTCTAATCTAATGTAGGTGCCAGTTGGTCGCTGACGATAGCATGGTTGGCAAGTTGGGAAGTACATCTACTATGCGAGGACACGCACGCTGAAAGCTTGTTGAAGAAAAACAACCATATATTCCAACTTTAAGGTGACTGTCATTATGACGTACATACAAAGTCAAATTGCCATAACTTTAACATTTTCCAACTAGTTTTTATGAAAATGTTTGTTGCATATTTAAGTGTGATATATAGACGGGTTTTCGCGGATTTGGTTAAATATTTTAAATTATGGATTTCGTTTTAGTAATGAACCATATATCGTTGTATCTTCACGTATGAAAATACTAGATTTCTTATCATGCCAAGCATCGCTTGACTGTGTCTGCCTACAGAAGTTAAACTTTCAAGAAGAAATATGCGTTTTGTGAATCTGCAGACGTTTTGTGCAATAGGGCAATAAATAAAAACTGCATTACGTTTGAGGAATGGAATATACTTTTACCGAAGTTATCTCTACGAATTTATGCCCCCGTGTACTTCCTTGGCAACAATGCTTGCTGCATCGTTCATTTGGTCTTGCTTTGTGGTCAGATAGGGTGAAATGTAAATAAAAATGTCAAAAACTTCTATCTATTGTAATAGTTTAAATAATGCAAACGTACTGTTCTTTTAAATCATTGGTGGTCTTCTGTGATTAGACTACGAAAAAGATTGAAATTAATGTGAACTTTCGAAAGGTGTGGGTGCGGGTGATAAAGAGTGATTTTAATCTTATAAGCTTTGATTCAAGCGTAAGTATGATATAATACAAGATAAAAAAATTGCGTTGTTTATACCACACGATGAAATTTATTTGCTATTACCGTATAAATCTATACAACACAATGAAATTTGTGTGCTATTTCCATGGGAATCTATACCCAGGGCCTGAAGCGAGGGGTGGGTGGGTCGGTGTTTCCGGACCCCTGCCTCCCGCTAAAACATTACACCCCAAAAAGTACAGACACTTATAACTTGAAATTTGACCATCGTTTGATTCTTGTGCATGTTTATTGATTATTATGCACACTCTGATTAAATAGACACAGACTTCTGCTTGGTGTCGTTTCGAGGAAAAAGTCAGTGCTCTTTTGAATTTTTGGAAACATCCCACCACACACACACTTGACCTGATTCAGCCCTGATAGCACATGATGAAATTTGCATGTTATTACTATGGGAATCTAAATTTGTATGCTATCTCTGTGTGAATCTTTACCATAACGATGTAATTTGTATGCTACTAAAGTCGGGAAAAATAACTACTATATACTGAGAGTTTATAATGCTATCTACCGGGTTAATTGTCAAAAGTAACTTTTGTTATTCGATATTGGATGCTTGCAGTGCCGGATACAGATACAACAAGGCCTTAATCAACGGGAAGCTGTAGAGGCCCTATTTGATATAAAATAAATTTGAGAGGCCCCTTCAGACTGTAAGTTCAGACTGTGAGGCCCTAAGCTGTAGCTTGTTTAGCTTATGCCTAAATCCGGCATTGGATGCTTGGCAAAAGAGTGTTATCTCTGCTCTGTGTCTGACGACATATTCATTCTGAAAGATATTTAGATTGCAAGCGACTGGAGTTTACATTTATCCTTTGCATTTGTTATGCATTTTGTTATTATTTTTGTCTTTCTTCTCCTACTGTTAGTAAGTTGTCCATAACGCATTGTCTGGAACCGTCATAGTTTATCGATAAAGCTTTGGACACTCGTATTCCAAGGGCCAGGGATTCCATACAATCTCCAGCCAGTCCGGCTCGGCGTGTCCTTGGGAAGGCGTTCGGTTCCCATTTCTTAGGTATGATATAGCCAATGCTGAATGTGCCATCACACACACACACACACACACACACACACACACACACACACACACACACACACACACACACACACACACACACACACACACACACACACACACACACACACACACACACACACAACCCCTTAAAAACAGCCACAATACCGCACATTTCTCCAAGATATGTACTCTTCCAATACAAATACGAAAAAGCCACTTCGTGGCAGAGCACTGAATTGGTGGTTCCTTTACAAGTGTCCGCAAACTTTAAACGCTGAAATTTCCCGGAACCGACTCTTCTGTAGACGTTCGTCTTATGAAGACTGGTCGCAAGCGTTGGTCCAAATCAAGCTCCTTTTATTACTAATAAAACATGTGAACGGCCATCCTGTGCAAACTGGTCATAAATGTATGTCGCAGTCGAGAGGTTCTAATGATAATTAAACATCTTTAAATCAGCCACTGCATTAAAATGGAAAAAAAAAGTTTTGGTCCCATAAAAGTTTGCTTAACACAAGCGGTTCTGTCTAATACATAATAGTTTTACTTGATACGTTTTCCAATTCGTGCCGCTGTCCGCTAAAGTCAGGACAGGGACTATTGTATATTCCAACAAGTATTTGTATCCCTAATTTAAGGACCACCTTTGAAATTTCGTGCTTTCTTAAAATATTGATTAAGATTGTCATGGCTTGACATGACTGCGAAGACGAAGAAAAGGACTCGTATATTTCTTAGTAGTAGAGGAAAACAAGGATTCTGGCTCAAGGACTGTATCCCCATGTGCCAGAGACTCTCATTAAGTACGATTTCCCTATCCCAGAGACTCCCATCCATCCCTCTCCCAACAACTATACTTTTTTTCCACCACAAGAGGATTCTGGCTCAGAGGCATATCCCTGTACTAGAGACCTTCATTTCTCTGTACAAGTACAAATTCCCTGTACCAGAGACCTCCACCCATCAGGACAGACACTTTTTGTACGTGTGAGGTTTCAGATGTCAAATTATTTTTAAAGTTTAGATACAATTTCATACCTCATCATCACCATATTTTTTTTTGATAATCTTTTTCATACCTGCTAACTCGCATTGGTAGAATATCTGTTAACAAACTGTCAATAATACAAAACTCGCGTATTAAAACGTCCATATCATATTTTACACCTCGCAAATAAGATCGTATTTGATCAAATAATTTTTTTTATAAGTGATACTTGCTGTTTTGCAGGCATTTGTTTTAGTCTCAAGTCGAGGCTCAATTTTTTTACACGCTGTTGCAAGAGAAACACCAACACGGAAATTATTTATAAAAATGGGTTTAATGATGCTCCACTTGAGATTATACCAGAGCCAGTCATTAGCAGTGGTAAATATGATATTACTCGAAGTATTCTAATATAATACTTGTAACATTGTTTTACACACCGGAGGGTTTTTATGATAAAATTTGTAACATTGCATTAGTGCGTCCACATCTTGTTTTGGAATTTCTTCTGAAATATGATTGAAATCGATGATCTGATTTTTCATTATACAATAATATTTGTCTACAATTTTTATACAATATTAAAAGTTTTAGTACCAACAATTGAAACAAGAAACTCACGGAACTTATTATTGTTAGGATCAGCTATAAAATCTCTATACTTGTCATAAACATCAGACGAAGTATCCTTATATCATTCATCTGTTAATACCTCATTTTTCTTTAACCAACTGTAGCAATCAAACGTGTTTCCTACATTATATTCATACAAATCTGTTTTATTTACCAAATCACCGTATCTTCTCTGTTTCATCAATAAACCCTAATACCAAGCTTATTTGATCCAACGTAAAATTCTTGAGGACAAGATATTGTCTAATGATTGCGTATGTGACTATAAAATTTATTAGCATTACTTTTCGGAGTTGGTCTCGTTCAATTGTGAGAAGACCCATAACAGAAGCTACTTTTAACATTAAATTTTCGTATGGTTTCGTGAGTAT
Organism: Megalonaias nervosa; assembly: GCA_016617855.1. Taxonomy (NCBI): domain Eukaryota; kingdom Metazoa; phylum Mollusca; class Bivalvia; order Unionida; family Unionidae; genus Megalonaias; species Megalonaias nervosa. The sequence goes on from JAECUM010003747.1 coordinate 15,637, forward strand.
TTTATCAACTTCAGTGGAATAATTTCGTAATGACAATTGTCTAGAGCGTTGGAGCGATGGAAGTGGAAAATCATCTTCTTCACTGATGTCGTAGTAAGAATAAATATCTTCTTTCAACCTTGCTGATTTAACTTCTTCATAAAACTTTTCTCACTCAACATCACTGAAACTATCGATTTCCTCGTAAAGATTTTTGATTATCTCTAGAGAGTTGTTAACAATAATCGGATCAAATTTGGGTTCTAATTTATATATCATTGGTAGAATTGCATTCGAGTACACTTTAATAATTAACGTTGTATCCGCTGTACTAGCGATTTTAACTAAGGTTTCCTTGTCTTGGTAGTACATACAAAGAGGCTTAAAAATTTCTCGTTTTGAAAAACTATCGCGTAACTTTTTGTTTCTTTTTAATTTTAATATTTTAGATTTCGCTAGTTTGTTGAGACGATCACGATTATCGTTTAAGCTCGTGCTTTTAATAGATTTGATTGAATTATTGTATCAATATTTTCCTTGCTGAGCTCGAGCAATAATTTTTTAGAAGGGTTTCAACTTGTTTTTGTTCTTCTATACAATCATCAGGATGACAGTATTTGTTTATTATTTCAAAGATTCCTATTGCTTCTATTAGTTGTGGTCCTCGCATATACTTATCTTCAGCAGCGACAACATAAATTCGAAAATAAAAGTACTTGTTAACAGTATTCTCAGTTGTAACTGTAAAGTATTGTGTTGTTATAATATACGTGTCTTATGTAATATACAATATTATTCAGTTGATATCATGGTTTGATCCTTCCAATCGCCAATTATAAATTAGCCCAACACTAGAGTTTAATCTACAGTTCAAATGAAATTGCCAAATAGCAACTGCAACGGGACATTTGATTTTGATCCAAAAGTCTTTATTTTCTCCGTTAGTCGTCCATTCTTGTCTATCAGAGAAAGCGTGATGAGGATAATTTTCAGGATAATGCGAAGATGCGCTTACCTCAAACCCAACTCTGTTATCAGTTGCCTTAAAAAATGTTGGAATATACCCAACATTGTTTTTGGTTCGTTTTACACCACCACTAGATATACTATCAACATACGCTTTATTTGTCAGATCATTACGGTTAACTGGAACATATGTTGTTGTTATTTTGTTGTTTCTCATATTTATGTTGCCTAACATTGGTCCGCCGGACTTATCGAGCTTGTTATCGTCAACAGATTTTAGTTGAGCATAACTCACCGCTTGTGTAATATCAACATTTGCTGGTGGATATGTAGTTTCCAACCCAATAATTTTTTTACTTGACATATTAATATACCTGTAACCTTTCCACCGGTTTTATCATGCTTGTTGCCATCCACATACTTCGACTGTAAATAACTTACCGTTTGGGTTTGATTTAAGTTCGCTGGTGGGTATGCGGTCTCCAAATTTATAATTTTTTTCCTGACATATCCAAATTACCGTTTAACGTTCCTTTTGTCAATCATAGTTTGTTATCGTCGATCGTTTTTAGTTGTGAGTAACTTACCGCTTGAGCAAGATGAACCTTTGGTGGTGGATAATCTACTTCTAAACCAAGCACTCGTTGATTCGACATGAATAAATTATCTGTCATTGTATTTTTTGACGAACGATGACGTATCATTAGTTGTTCATGGTTCGTCATCAGTAGGCGTTGTTCCAAACTTTGTGTAATAACTCATATTATGTAAATTATATAACATAAAATGATATAACAACAACAATGGCAAAGTCATCGTCGATATTAAGTTTTGATACCGAACGATTAATCAAACATAAACACAACAACCATCTTCCAGATTGTCATTATCTTATTGTTGGTCGCACAGGACCAGGTAAAACAAATCTGCTATTAATTCTTTTGCTCAAGGACAACTTTAACTACGATCGTGTGTATATTTACACAATTAATCAGCAGCAGGGTAAATACGAGTTATTGAGCGAGTACAGCGATAAACTTCGTGATGAACTTGGCGCTGGCGATGATATATTTTTAATAAAACAACCGGAAGATTTAATTCCAGTTGATGAACTTGATTCGTACGAGCATAAAATAAGTGTGTTTGATGATATTCCTCTAAACAACGAGGAGATGAACAAGATTAGGTCTTATTTTTTATCATCACGTAACAAAAAATGTAATTCGGTTTATTTTTGGCGCAGGGGTTCTATAACGTCGACAGATTTATTCGGCGAAATACGGGTTGTTTTATACTGGTTCCTGGACTAGATAATGTTGATGTAAGAAATATTGCAAACGAGCAATGCGGTGATGTAACAAAAGACAAATTTATTGAATTATATCATCAAGCAACGAAAAACAAATACAATTTCTTTTTATTTGATAAACTAGCACGTGATCTAACTAAAATGTTGCGTTGTTGTAATAATGAGTTTATCTAGGTAAATTTTATAAGGCGTATAAAATTAACAGATGGATAAACATCAGCAAAGAATTGAACTACTAAAGAAATTTTGTTGAAACTCGAGCTGCTTTTAAGAAAAGAGTGCAAGAAGCGCGGAGTGGACAACGCGTTGCAGAAGAAGCAAGCACCAAATTTTTTAAGCCGGTTACTGAAGCAGTACTTGGCAAACAAGCAGAAATATCAACATTGTCTCCGGAAGAACTAGAAAAAAATGAAAGAAAATGCTAGTTAGGTTTACTCGGAGAAAGATCGAAAGAAGAAACTAAAAGAATTGTAAAGGAACTTGCAAGAAACATTGCTGATCCTGATGCACGACAGGCTGAATTTGACAGATTAATGAACAACCCTCTTATGCTTCAACACGCGATAGCAAGATTGACGGTTAATCCAGCCGAGTTAAAGAGGTTAATAGAGAATTTGTCAGAGCAAACTAAGGAATTAGCTGAGAAACAAAAAAGAATGACTGAAGCTACCGTAGAGATAATGCCTATCGAAACTCAGATAAGATTTTATAGAAAAAAATGCACGTGTTAAAATATTAGATGAAGAATATAATAATTTTATTGGTAAACATAATATCGAAGACATTGGCAATATTCGAAATTGGCCAGCAGAAAAATATAAAGATTTAACAGAAAAATTAAGAGGATTTATTAAAGATGGTTTAGATGCTGATAAAGAAATAAAATTTTTAACGGAGTCAAGAAATTTCTTAGGAGCATATGATACTATAAGAGAAGGAATTATCGCTCCAGTAATGCTTAAAACAGCAACACAGTATCGAAATAAACCAGGAGTTTATAGTAAAACATGGCCTTTCAAAAGACTGTTTGATAAGTATGAAAGCGAACGAGATAGAAGATTATCAGTGGAAATAGAAACAACCGGATCTGGCGTTAGAGTTTTTGAATCCTCCGCTGAAATGGTTGACCGACTTATGTTGTTGATATCATCGAAAGAAGCTTGAATGAAAGCACTGAAATCGACAACGAAATTATTGATATATTAAATCATCTTCGATCTAGCGGATTGCTAAAATCATCCGAGTATGAAATTTTACACAGTGATCTTATCGCGTAAAATAATCTAACAACCTTGACATAATATTATTAACATCAACAACATTATTACTCGATTCATCGCAAACAACAAGAAACAGCGCAAACTTTTCTGTCTATTACAATCCGCCAATAGAACTAGATCCAAATGAACAATACCAAACTCGATTGATTTCCGGTAGGATATAGCATTTCATGGCAAATGTAAAAATAAATGTCAAATGTGGGTAACAGTCAAAATACCTCAAGGAGCATATAACATAACTAGTCTTAATAAAGCGATAAAAGAACTAATAACAAAAAATGGAGCCGCTGCAGACAATTTTGAGTTAACTCCGAACTATAATACACTACTAGCTAGAATCACGTTAAAAAATAATTTGATAATCGATTTTTCACCAGCGACAAGTATTACATCGTTGATAGGATTTGATCATAAACAATACGGCAGTGTTGCAGAACAAAGTATATCGTACGACGGAGACGTCCCAGTTAACTTAACGCAAGTAAATACAATTTTAATCAATTGTTCTATTGCACTAGGATCTTATTCGGCGTTAGGGAGTCAAGGTCAAACTATTTATAGATTTTCACCAGATGTTCCTCCAGGATCACTGATGCAAATTACTTCAAGACAATTAATATACTATCCGATTAATCTTGAAAATCAAATAAAGAGTATAACAATGCAACTAACAGATCAATCTGGGTAACAAACAGATCTTAACAATGGAATTGTCACGTATTATTTACACCTACGCGCAACAGCGTAGCTGTCAACGACATAGTTGTTGAAATTGCTGTACAATCAATTTTGTAAACCTATGTTTTATAAGAAGATGAGACGAAGAAAAATTTATAGAAGCAAAATCGTAGGTGGATTTTTTGGAAATAGATTTACAACAATTGCTGTGAATATACCAGGAATAGCGCGTAAAGTAGCACCAGTTGCACTTGACGCAGGTAAATCTTTTGCGACTGCGGCCGGCACTGCAGTCGGACAAAAATTCGCCGTTAAAATTTAAGGCGACACCAAAGGTGTTGCACCTTCAGATGTGGAAATGAAACAAGCAGTATCAGATAGTGTACCAACAAAAGAAACAGAACGAGCTATGATAGCTACCACAAAAAAATTATTATCACCGCGTGGTGAAGAAGTAATACGTAAACTTGTAAAGAAAACAAAGCCAATGACTTCTGCTGCTTTTTAGTCGCCGAAGACGTTGTCGTTGCAATTTTATGTGGCGATTATAAAATAATGTCAGCTAAAAATTATCTTGATCTTGCTGAAGAACATGATACTGACGATACTGTAACAGAATTCGAATACGCCGAGTATCTCGATGAAAACTCAAATGAACCAAATAAAGCTGGAGTTTGAACTTTTAACACAAGAGATGAGGATGTGTTTTTATTGCCGCATAAGGCGGTGTTAGAAGTACGTGGTAAAGTGTTAACAGCACTTGGAGATAATATTGCAGCTGGTGCAGAAATTGCGCTTGTCAATAACGGTTGGAGTTTGTTTACAAGTGCTAAATACCAGTTGGCCAATCAAACCGTGGAAGACATCTCGATGCACTTGCCCGTAGCAAGTACAATACTTAACTTCGTCTCGTTTAGCGATGATTACTCAAGATCAGTTGCCACTAACATGATGTGGTTTAAAGATACTTCATTCTGAGCAGCTGTTTCAAGCTAATTCCGTACTGGTGCTGGTGCTCCTGCTCCAGATAACAATAATCTAATCGCCAATCCAGCTGCTAATAATGCAGCTGCGATAGGTGATTAAATAAGATTAGCGGTCACAAGAATAACACGACAGCATTATAACGAAGGATATGCCACGAAAAGCGTTTGCCGCAGAATCTCGCCAAATAACAATGATGCTTCCTTTGAGTACAATATTTGGATTTTGTCGCGATCACAACAAATTTTATCGTGGACTAAAACATACTCTTATTTTAGATCTGGCAGAACAAAACGATTGTATAATGCACGCTGGTGGAGTAGCTGAAGGACAGTTTGTTATTACAAGATTAGCGTTATGGATATCACGAGTTGTCCCATCGACAAGTAAGATGATGGAACTTGAGTCGACGTTGACTGCGTGGACAAAAAGGATATATTTCCAGCAGAACAAAATTTATCAAACAGCAATTCCTAAACACAACTGATTACACGTGGCGTGTTACAACCTCTCCCAGAGAACAAATATCGCGACATTTGTTTGTTGTATTTCAACGACAGGCGCGTCGTGGTGATCAAGAAATGAACAATTCCGCATTTGATAACCCCGATGTCAGGCGAATCTTTGTTAGGATAAATTCGAAACAATATCACTAACGAGCAATTGAATGTAACTTTGCTGACGATGAAACAAGAAATGTTACACGAGCTTACATGTACCTCATGGAAGCAGTACAAAAATACCTGGACGCTGATAGTGGAAGCCAAATATCTGTCGAAGAATTTAGGTCGCTATACCCAATCTTTTACTTCGACGTATCAAAACAATCCGAACGAGCTGTAGGATCTACAGCTGATATTGAAGTTACTTGGACGCTTGGTGTGGCCCCAGCTGAGCAGTATAATGCATACGCGCTAGTCGTCAGTGATAAATTCTTGACAATTGAAGCGACTAAAGGAAGAATGACTGTACAAGTTTAATCGAACAACCTTGATATAATGAAAACCGAGTACACAACTCGAGAAATATACCTAACTCCCAATCAAGTTGAAAAATTATCAGCAGGGGTTGCTAAACGCTGTTCTGTTTCTTTTATGATATCTCCGGCGACTTCAAATAAAACAGCGGTTAAAGTAATGTCAACGCAACAACAAATCGATAAACTTGATCGCAAAGCGATCGCAGGAAAACCGTTTGTTCTTAAACTATCTGTTGCACAAGTAACAGCGATGTCAAAAGATGGCGGATTTCTTGGACCAGCACTTTCTGTGATAGTTAGAGCAATACCAAGATTTTACCTGTGTTAGGAACACTGTGACTAGCAGCAGCATCAGGGGCAGCATCAGGAGCAACTAAAAAGGCGGTATCTGAGACGGTATCAAACAGATCTATCGGTCACCGTGATAGTTTACATGTACCGCAGACATAAATTTAAAGTCGGTGATGGAGTTCGAATTTCATTAACAAAAAAATATTTGAAAAAGGATTTACTCCAAACTGGAGTGAAGACGTATTTGTCGTTGATAAAGTACTTTTAACAATACCTGTAACATACGCGCTAAAAGATCTCGCCGGGGAACCCACAACTGGTAGTTTTTACGAACAAGAACTACAGAAAACTGAACAAGATGTTTTCATTATCGAACGAGTAATAAAAAAGCGTGGCGATAAAAGTCACGTTAAGTGGCGCGGATATAGCGGTAAATTTAATAGTTGGATACCAACCAAACAATTAATTAATACCTCGAAATAATGTTTTTGTAGATTTTTTCATAATTGCTTACATTTTACAGACTTACATAACGATATTAGATATCGTCGGCGATCATCAGAGATCGTCATCAGATTAAATATCTTGACAAATATAAAATCGAATTTTATGTTTTTCTGTCGGTCTGGAATTTTGATGTTCAAGAACGGCTTTATCAGCTGCCAAAACGATTGATTTTCATCTACCGTAAAATTAAATTTAAATTTTTTTTGTGTGATATGATATTTGTTACGTTATATCGACCAGTTGTCGGTCTTCCGTAACTTTTTTTTGTCCCACGACGTTGTTGCGGTATCGTCGTTGACGATGGCTTTGTCATCATCTTCAAAAACATCATCGTCGACATCAGCTTCGCTGACGTTTGCATAAGCTTCGTTGATGTTTGTGTCATCTTCGTCGACGTTAGCATCTAATGTATCATGGATAGACTTTAATCTTTCCAAAAGGCTCATTATATAATTTTATATAGCTTTAAATAATATAAACGATGGACGAGATAAGATATATCGAGTGTGTTAGGCTTTATAACTCCAATGCCCTCAAAGATGCTATAAAAAAGGTATCTGGCGAAAAAATATTTCGGTTAATTTATTTTCAGTTCACGGCGGAAACGATAAATTTTATTGGCCGACATTGAAAAAAGACAATTATATAACGATAAAAAATTAGTGTAATATATGATAGAGAAGCTATCATGTTGTGGTGTCATACATGTGTTAGTCGAGATGAGCTTACTAAAATACTACAATAAATTTAGTTATCATACAAAAAGGTTGTTCTGTCAAAGGTCGACTATGATATTGCTGTTCGTGTTATTCCATCTGCGACAAATTTTATTGCTCTAGAATTAATATTGAAGTATCTTGCAGCAGCCGACATTGAAGGAAATTTTAGTTCCTCATCTGATTCAGTATTATACGAAACAACAGGTTTTGCCGGGCATTTAAAATTAATACAACCGCCCCGTCCTCGTCTGTTATTTTCTTTTGGTGCGACAAGATCGAGATTTTCCAGACGATTGTCTGTTTTAACGCTGTTAATGTGATCTATCACTAAACTATCTTGTATAGGTCCGTTAAATGTTTCGTAAACAAACCTATGCGATTGATAATTAACTTGATCGGTTTGTATTCCTCTAACACATACCACAAGATATCCAGTATTTTGCATGAAACCAACAACCTTCTTTGTTTTTCTTCTTCGAATTATTCCTTTGTCATTTACCTCATAAAAATCAAACACGGGATGAGGTTGAAACTCATCTTGTAATGACAAGTTCTCAATATTATCATTAGCAACTGCGCCATTAATATGATATACTCTCTGCCCTTCTGGAATTTCATCACAAAACAATGTTTAAATAAAATCTTTCCTAAAAATTTGGACTCGCTCGGAATTATCGCCTTTAACGCTGATTTTATAACCAGCTGGTATTGCTTTACAGAAAGGTTTACCGTATTTAACGTGTATCACCAACCCAACATATTTCCCGCGTACAAGTTGCATTTGGGGTGAACGTAATAATACTCCTGCTTGCTTGCGTTCGTCATCATTAAATTTTGTATCATTATACTATAAGCAATTTATATCTATAATTGATTGTTTGACTAGCCCTTCGACCAGTGAGCTACCTGTTTGAACAATAAATTAGAGATTTGATATTATATTATATAACAATGCTGAAGTTACGTGATATAGCAAAAAAGAGCCTTATAGGAGAACCTATAAAAATAGCTACCGCTTTTGTTGGATTTGATAACAGTTATCGAGTTGATAAACAAATCGTTTAAGCAAACTTTATCGCAACAAATCTTTATCATTTGTTACAACCAACTATAAACGTGAACTTGAAAAACATAAGGGTTTAAAAATTCTAGTGCAGTATCACTTTATATTTTCTAAATTACTTGTGACAGAAGAGTCGACTGACGAGGAAATTACAGATCCTTTTATTAACGCAAAATCAAAGAGTGTTTTGCTTGGAACTAATCTTTCATCGCTAGCTGATGAAATACGCCATGAAATTGGAAAAAGATAGAAGAATTTACTCAGTCAGGTTCTGGTTGGAAGTTTGAGATGATTACCGAAATTTTATTTCACACAATGAAATATAATGTAATACGCGGTAGCGGCGCTAATAGCGCTGGGTATATTGACCTGACACAAAAAATAAAAAATAAAAAATGCTATATAAACGTTAAAAACTTTGATAACAAATGCTTCCAGTGGGCTATTCTCTCTGCGATGTTTCCAGCAGAAAAAATGCTGATCGCGTTGACAAATATTTTAGTCACGTTACAAAATTAAATTTAACCGGTATTAATTTTCCAGTTGCGGAAAATCAAATACCAAAGTTTGAAAAACAAAATAATATTTCAGTTAACGTATTTGGTGTTGACGAGCATGAAAACCTTTATCCAAGATATATTTCTGAAACAGCCTCGCAATCGACAGTAAACGTATTGTTTTATAAAAATCGTTACGTATGGATCAAAAACTTCAGCGGACTCGTTGGTAAACAGTATAACAAATATTAAAATAAGAAGTGCTTTTGTTATCGTTGTTTACACGACTGTTCTGACAATGAAAAATTACAAAAGCATCTACAGTACTGTAATAATGTACAAAACGAATAACAATGCCAGGCGAGGATAAAAAATTCTTCGGTTTATTAATCATAATCATAAACTAAAAATTCCTTTCGTTGTATACGCCGATTGGCGCAGAAAATAATCCTAACCAATCGAGTACAAGAAAAATTCAAAATCATGTTCCACGCGGAGTCGCGTATAAGATAGTTTGTTGCATTGATCCTAGTTTATCAATGCCAATTAAATTATATAGCGGTAAGAATCCACCTTTTTGGCTTCTCAAGCAGTTGATTAGTAAAGTTGATGATATATTTAAACTTTAAGAAGAATCGTTCCAATGATAAAACTGACACCTCAAGAAGAATCTGATCACGAGCAAGCAGAATTTTGTCATATTTGTGAAAAAGCCTTTGACTCGCCTGGCAATAAAAAAGTACGTGATCATTGTCATTTGACTGGGCAATATCGTGGAGCGGCTCATGATAAGTGTAATCTAAAATTTCATGCTCCAGATTTTATTCCAAGTGTTCTTCACAATTTCCGAGGTTATGACAGTCACACTATCGTAGAAGCTTTTGGTGATCCTGAAATAACGTCTCGTTTTAAAACTTGATAATGTAATCAAGTGTATTCCAAATAATTTTGAAAAATATATGTCAGTTACTTTAGGTAAGTTGCATTTGATCGACAGTCTACAGTTTATGGCAGCATCGTTAAATGAGCTGGTAAAAGGTTGTAGCAAGTTTTATAACCTACAAGATTATTTTGGTAGTCAAGCCAACTTGTTAACAAAAAAGGAGTTTTTCCATACGAGTATCTCGACGATTGGAGTAAATTTGATGAAAATTCTTTGCCTGACAAAGATAAATTTTATTCACAACTAAAAAACGAAAATATAACTGATGATGAGTATAAATACGTACAAGATATTTGGAAAGAATTCGATTACAAAACATTTGGTGATTATCGTGATTTATACTTAAAAACGGATGTGCTATGGTTTGCGGATGTGTTCGAAAGTTTTCGTCGAGTAAGCTATAACAATTATGGACTAGATCCGTGTTGGTATTATTTTGCTCCTGGGTTATCTTGGGATGCTTTGTTAAAGTTTAGTAAAATCGAGCTAGAATTACTAACAGATGTTGACATGTTTAACTTTATCGAAAAAGGTATCTGAGGTGGTATTAGCGTGATAACAAAAAAAGTATTCGGAAGCAAACAATAAGTACATGAAAGATTATAATCCTGAGCTTCCATCGAAGTATATTATTTACAAAGATAAAAATAATTTGTACAGTTATGCAATGTCAGAACCAATGCCGTTTGGTGGATTTCGTTGGATTACACCTGACCAATTTCTGGTGGAAACAGAAAAAAGATACCAGACGATGTTTCATATTTCGTTGAAGTTGATCTCGATTATCTTGCTTCGTTGCATGATTTACATAACGATTATCCGTTTTGTGCGGAATCAATGATAATCGATTATAGTTTGTTATCTCAGGAACAACAAGCGTTGGCATCACTAAGACAAACTTCTATGGTAAAAAAACTAGTCCCAAATTAACTTGATAAGCGAAATATGTTTTGCATTACAAAGTTTTAAAACAAGTGGTAGATGCTGGTTTTGTGTTGAGGAAAGTTTATAGAGTGTTAAAGTTTAATTAGTCGCCTTGGATGAGAGGTTATACAAGCTCACACACGTCAAGGAGAGCTGTAGCTGAAACCTATTTCGACGTCTTTAGGCTTATGAACAATTCCGTCTTTGGTAAGACAATGGAAAATATTAGAAAGCGAGTTAACATCGAGCTAGTTAATGATATCAACCGCCGAAACAAACTTGTATCAGATGATGATTTTGTCAGCATGAAAATTTTTAATGAGAACCTTGTCGCGATACAGAGACGAAAAACAAATCTAAAACTAAATAAACTGATTTATGTTGGAAATAGAGACTGAGGATGTCTATCAAGATTGTTACGAATATGTAATTTAATTACTTGTGTGTTAATTTTAAATTCTGTTTTATTTTATTTTTGTATCAATACATTTTATTCTAATGATTATTTTCAAGGGATCTGATATTTTTGAAAGAGTTATTATGTTTATATAAAACGTAGTATGACTCGCATAAGCACGATTTTATCCTGCCGTGGTTTGTCGATTTAGTAAACACTACGCGAAAACGATTGGTTATTGCCAAGGTCATCTTCTGGCCTATGTGTAATTGCATTGTTTACTGCGCTATTTGATGATGAAATAGTCACGCGTTCCATCGTGCGCGCCTGAAATGACGTCTTAGTTCAGTTTCAAAATACTCAGATCCCCGTGAAATAGTCAGTCGTATAATATATCTTCAACAAGAAGGATATATTTCTATTAGGTGCGGTAAAGAGTTGTATTATTTATAGATGACAGCTTGTTCAGAAGTTCATCTATTTTTTAGAATATAATAATTTATTCCCTGGAGAACTATACAAGTGATTCCTTTGTATAAAAGTTTTAAGACAAAGACATTCAGTGGAAATTTATTCTAAATTGGAACATTACAAGTTGTGGTTCAACGTGGAACTTCTGACATTCGTATAAAGACTTCACCTCATGTTATCATCCTCCATCTTGGAACGTCATCAAGATTCGAACCTGGATTCAGTTAAAACTATTTAGTGATAGGACTTGTATTTTTTCAATACTAGGATAAATGTTTTGATTGTCTTCACAAACTGTAAGTCATATTTTCTATTTTCACCTTTTCACCGTGTTTTCTAGGGAAATAAATTATTTTTGTTAAAACTTACAAAGCTTGTTGGTTTCACTCTTTTCTTTTGTTACTTTTGAACGAGCCTATACGTAACAAGATATCTTTGATAACCGACATCTGTTTGATCTTTCCGATTATACTTGCGATAGAAAATTTCATGATGATACAAATAAAAAGGTTATTGGTAAGTTTAAGGATGAAACGAACTCCCTCATTATCAAATACTTTATTGGATTGCGGAGTAAAATGTATGCCGTGTTGCTAGACAATAATAAAATAACAAAAAAAAGCAAAAGGTTTACCTCGCGATTTTGTTAAAAAATCTATTAGGTTTGATGATTACAAGTACGCACTTGACGGTGGCCTTAGTTTATAAGAGCAATGGCTATTCGAACAGATCATCATAAACTTGAAACAGATGTTATTATCAAACGTGAATTAAATAATTTCGATGACAAACGTTACTGCTAAAACGGAATAGATAAGTTTGCACTTGGATATCGTTGTGATGATAAATCTATACTTGATATTATCTTTTCATCTGACAACAGCGATAAAGTCGCCGACGATAAATCTATACTTGATATTATATTTGATGACTAGGGTATGAAATTTTGTGTGAACAATAAAAAGAATGTTTGAAAATTTGACAGTGACACGTAGCAACAATAGCAAGATCAAATATCTAACGATAGATGGTAAACAGTTAACAGTTGAAATTAACAATGAAACATCAGGAATATGTTTCAGTGGCAGTGACAAGCTAAAACTTTCACTTATCAGATCTGGCAACAGTGAGTATTTTAATTCTCTTGAAAAATTGAGCCAGAAATTGTCAGAAGGATTTAATAACTTTCATGATCCGATCAGTCAACAAAAATATACTAAACTTACCATTGATCTTGATCGATCAAAAGTATTTTCTATTGATAAAAACTATCCTCTTAATAAACTAGAAATGAAAGATTTATTTGAGTGTCGTCGTCGTGTGAGCGGTGGAATAAAGTTTAGTCTCTATTATCATGATGATGAAATATTTGTAATTTCAACAGTTGAAACGCTGATAATCGGTGACGAGGTATGAAATAATCTCAAAGTGCAAAATAAAATTTTATCTAAACTTTATAAAATAAAATCAACCCCTGCCCCGTGTCAATGGGACGGGGTGGTCTTGTTGGAGATAGGGTCCTTGAGCCAGAATCCTCTTGTAGTGAAAAAAAAGTATTGTTGCTGGGAGAGGAGTGGATGGGAGTCTCTGGGATAGGGAAATCGTACTTAATGAGAGTCTCTGGCACATGGGGATATAGTTCTTGAGCCAGAATCCTAGTTTTCCTCTACTACTTTCTTTAATTGTTTTTATACTGCTGTTTCTCTGTCATGTAATTAGGTTTTAAGTACTATGAACATAGCTTGCTCGTGTAAGGCAATGTTTGTAATTTAGGTAACTCGCCGACACTTGCAAAAATTAACCTACTGTTAATAAATGACAAAACCTTTTACGTTAATTAGTTGTGACTTTAATAAATTCACACAAAGTGCATTTTTATAATATGTCAGTCTGGGATACAAATCTAGTCTGTTTCAGAATACAAAAATAGAAAAGTTAGAAACATTACAAAGATATAACGTATATTTAGTCACATCGTGAGCTGTGTTAATTTGACAACTGATTTTGGGGTATATACGGATAGACACCTGAAAGCTTTGTTTTATATCTGATTCTTTTGATAGCCAGAGTTGGCATTAAGCCCGTACGGGTCCTATTGATAGCCAGGGTTGGCATTAAGCCCGTACAGGTCCTATTGATAGGTTTCCAAACCTTGTGCTGGAAAGTTTACAAATTCAAACTTGCGAGGAGAAGTAACCGACATTTGACTCCAATAAAGTATTGAATTTTAATTTAAGGTGTCAAATTTCTTCAGCAAGATGGTGTGAAATTTGCAAAACGAGTGTGTCACCCCCAATAAATGATAGTAAGTAAGTAGAAGCCAGGATAGAAACGTATTCAAGTAGCATAATCGGATAATTTTCTGTAAGCATTGTAAGGATGCACTACACTTATTATACTGATATGTACTGATCATATATTAACTTTGTATAAATTTTTCCAGTGACATAATTCAGAATTAGCGACATATTGATACTGGCTTGAACATAAATACATATTTATTCTGCGTCTTCATATTTACAGTATTGAATATATTTCGGAAAGAATTTAATTAAGAATGAAGAAGAATTCAGGCCCCCACCCATATTTTAAACTAGTGTTTTTTACATTTGAAAGAAACAATTTACATGTAGACGATCAATATCTTTTGCTAGATTAAGTTCTGTCACTTAAGCCCTATCATACATTATAAAAGCTGGAATATAAATATCGTACATGTTTCGCTGCGTGGAACTTCGCATCCCTACCATGTTGACAAACCAGATATAGCTTGTATCATTGTATAAATCTTTTGTACGATAATCTACATTCGCAGAAGAAACCAACACCAAGTTATGTTGTTTTGTTTCTTTCTATTTTTCGTTTGTTGTTGTTGTTGTTGTTATAGGGTTTAACGCCATTTTTCAGCACAAGTTAGGCTATACATGGCGGCCAGTATCAATGGTGGAGGAAGAACCCGTGGAAAACACCGGAAAGAACCACCGACCCACGAGAAGCTACCGGCAAAATTTCTCACATACTCACATTGGCTGAGCCCGAGACTCGAACCCACACGGACAGAGGTGAGATGGCAGTGATCCGTAACGGTGAGCTCTTTTGACCACTCGGCCACTCGGGGCACCTATTTTTCGTTTGTATACTTGATACATAATTCATATACACTAAAATGATTTTAGAAACCAAACCCAATTTTCCATGCACTTTTAGGGGAGTAAGTCTAATAGTAATTCTATGAGGTGAGCGTACACACAGAGTAATTCAATGGGGTGAGCGTACAAACGCATTATTTCTGTGGGGTGGGCGTACACACACAATAATTCTATGGGGTGTGCTTACACACACAAAAGTACCTATTTACTGAAACGAATAAAAAATTACAAAGAAAATTATTTGAAAACAACGTCAAAAATTCGAGAGGAATACAGCTTGAATCTTGCCATAGACTTAAATTCCATGAATTTACAAAGAGATGTTGCAGCAGTTACCTTGGTAGATATATTAGATATAATGATGCATTTTTTGTATACACGCTGCAAGCGGTCTTGTGGTTTATTTCATTCATAGAGATACAAAGATAACAAGAAAATTGTACTTTTTGGACAGTTGGTGTCATTTTACTCGTGTTTCATTTTATTATTGTCGTGTGTGGATAATCTGAGTCAATATCGCGATATAAAATCGTCATAGCAGATAGAGTGATTTATTGATGCATCAATGATTTCGAACCACACTTTCTTTCTGTGTGCAACCTTTCTTCGGAGAGTTTGATTCAAAGGGTTCAAAGCCTGTCCCGATTACTCCGGGAAATGTTTGTACACAGGAAACCGTGTTTGATAATCCGAGTACGCTGGAAAACGTTTGTACACAGCAAACCGTGTTTGATCATCCGAGTATTCTGGAAAACCTGTGTGCACAGCAAAGCGTATTTGATCATCCGAGTGCTCTGGAAAACTTGTGTGTACAGCAAACCGAATTTGATTGTTATTCTTACATGATAAGACACTTGGTACATAACTTATCTTCCAATGCTTAGAATGGTTGACGTCAAAAGACTGTACATGTCAAACCATGGAAAACCGATGTGATCAAATCAAACCAAGGAAAACCGATATGATCATGTGAGAATACAATAAAACAGCATCCACTTCTCCTTCTCTGCGAGAGAAGAATCATAGATATATTTTGCGCTTTCGGTTTAAAACAATCGCTGTCACACACAATAGGACGCAGAAAATGGCACGTAAAATTTTTGGAGTAACATATTGAAGATTAAGGAATGAAGGTTTTCAGGAACATTATTTTACAGCATATGCGTTTTAGGAATCTCCGTTCAACTTAAAAAATGCCGCACATACATGGGTGTTCCAAGTCGGAATACTAATTGGGCTTACATTCCTCAAGCAGTTATGAATGGTAAGCAAGGACCCGTCATAAATAACAGTTCCTACAAACCAGTTTCTCCGCTGTCACGGTTTTACGTTTAAATAATTACAACTCTTGTAATTTCTCCGGTGTAGATGGCCAAACAAGCCATAAATTTCATTCTTTGTGACAAAAATAATTTTGGACGCAGTTTTTGGAGTATATTTAGGCTAAGTTGGGAATGTCAACATAATGTAGAAAAATGTGAATGGAGAGAAAATTATTCGGTCATGGTCCCCCAACTACCCGTATGATTTATATGATAACAAAGCAAATCTTCTAGTAAAACTTTCTAAGTTTATTTTGCACGGAAGGTGTCTTTGACAAGGGAGGGTGACTATGAAAAGAGCTGTGTCTAGGCGCGAGGGAAGATGACGTGCAAACAAGAACAATTTAGGGTGGCTTGAATTATCCGTAGTTTTTGGGTCTTCAATCCTTTTCTTGCATCAAGACTAGAGTATTTTCTGTCTTGCAGCGTACATGATAATAAACAAAATGAATATAAAGAATCCATTTGATTAAGCTTTTCTATGACAAGAGTCGACGGCGTAAAGTCAATGAATGAATGCTGTCAATAAATATAAGACTGAAAACATCAAAGGTTTCATAGCATATATGTTATACCACCATCCAGTGTTATGCAATCTTTGAAGTATGTTATACAATCGGACACTGCAAAGACCAGAGTGACAAATCTGTCTAGTTCGGTGTCCTGTGAAGCAATATATTCCTATCGGTTGGATAAGGTCTTTTTCAGTACAAATATGTTTTTTGACTCTCAAGAAAATAAAGAAAAAACATCCCATACAGATAAAACTCACAAGACGGGTTTCCTTTGTCTGTACCTTTTTTTTTTTTTTTCTTCAAATAACTTTATGTGTTGAAAAAGGTCAATTTTGCCAGACTTTTAGAGTACCAATTACCACTTTGACTACCATCTGGACAAATAAAATGGACATAAAATCGTCATTTAGCACCTAAGCGAGACATGTCTATTGAACTAAATGCATATTAGACCGAATTTTCATTCTTATAATACTTGCGTAAAATATTTGAAAATTATTGTGCGAAACCAACTAACAAACATTCATATCAAAAAGGGACTAATTACTGAATTCCAAATTTTTCCTTCTTTTGCAAAAAGATTGCAAAATTTGCAAGCAGCAATGGGTTTTGAGGTTTGGAATGTAAAAAAAAAATATTCTCAGTTGTACACATGGTCACACAAATTGACAGAAATATTGATTTTATAATACATTTCAGAAAACAATTAAATCATGCGTTCGGTAGATTCTGTTTAAGTAGTACATATATTATTTTCATTCGGATAGTTCAAATTCGCTTTCTGTTTGAGCAGTATTATTTTCATTCGGATAGTTCAAAAACTTTCGTGTTCTGTTTTAACAGTATTATTTTTATTCGGATAGTTCAAACACTTTTGGTTATAATAGTTAGTATTTAGCAACCATTTTGGTTTTAAATAAACCTTTGAGTTGTACTTTACCTCACAGAAACTGTATATGAATAATTTTCATACCTAATGTCATACTTAGAATTATTGCTGCAATTCTTTATATTTGATTGTTAGCGCTTTACTTTTAAATGGCAACATTAGCCAGATTGGGCTGACGTTCCGTTAAACCCTACAGCTAATACTACTCTTTTATAGAGTCGAAGTTAGTCGACTTGCATTGAAAATAATAGAGGTTGTTCCGATTACAGACTACCTTTGCCTGCATGTTTCTCAACGTAGCAGCAGATGCAATTCTTTTAGCTCGTGTATTTTAATATACGGATGCATGTGGATCCATTAATTATTGCAAAGCAGTGTATTTTAATGCACGGATGCATGTGGACGAATTAATTATTGCAAAGCAGTGTATTTTAATATACAAATGCATGTGTATGCATTAATTATTGCAAAGCAAAGTATTTTAATACACTAATGGATGTGGATGCGTTAATTATTGCAAAGCAGTGGTCACCTCGTAAGGCTGACTTATGAGTTCGGAAACATTTAAAACATGATGATTCTTTATCTTAAGTTTATAATATTCCTCATATTCTAGAAATCGATGCATAAGGATACGAGTATTGGAATTGGGGGATGGGACTACAATAATAAACTAAGTATATTACCTGTACAAGTCTGGCATAAGCTAATCTCTGAAGTGGAAACAACATATAACTTTTGCAACCCATCAATTGCCTAATAAAATTCCATGAAGTTGTTTAGCTTGGCATTATTTTCCGATCGTAACTAGCAAAATGTGTTATCAAACCAGGCGTATTTACAATCTTTCCGACTGGAGAAGTTTATTTGTCGATTTACGGTCGTTTCAACAAACAAACAAACACAAGAACTGATCTTTTAGCTGCATTTTGAAGCATGCTTCATGTGATCTCATAAAGGTTGCATTGCATTTATGCGTTACTGATTGCAGTCATGGACAATTTTGCACCGCATTCGATTATTCATACCGTGCTTTATGTTGTAGACTTTTCCTTGATACACCTGTAAATGCTTATTTGGAAAGTTAAATCTTGTTGTAGCTGGAATACATGGTTTATCTTTGAGATTTAAACTTAGCAGTACCTCTCCCTGAGATTTAAACTTCCCATTACCGTTCCTTGAGATTTAAACTTCCCATTACCGTTCCTTGAGATAAATCTACATGTACTTGCTGGCAGGTACATTTCATGTGAGCACATTTTGTGCTTTATTTGGTTTCGATGCCGATTCTTGCAGTACTGTAAGGAAATATTATCGTTTAAATGCAATACTTTTAAAGAAAACCACATTTGCTCTCATTTATCAACAACAAATCTTTAAGCTTTTATCCCATGATTCTGATTGTGCATTAAATGAACACGCCCTTTATATATCAATAACATGTTCCCCATGATCTGCCTTCGTTGGCGTACCTTCATCGATCTGTAGAAACACAATTAACGGGTGATAACTTTATTGTCCTGGCGTTATTTCTTGTTATACGAAGATTGTCTTCGCAGATGTTTGGGTATTATTTTTAAATACAGGTGTTGCCAATGATTTAAAGAAGCTTTGAAACCTTTACTAATCTATTTGTTTTTGCACGTTTAATTCTCAATAATATTCAATTAAACATGTATGTATGCATGCATGCATGCATGTGTGTATGTATGTATGTATGTATGTATGTATGTATGTATGTATGTATGTTTCTGTTTCTAATATTAACTATTTATCCATTTCTGCATCCATCATCTCCACCAATCCATTCCCTTCCATCGTTCTTCAAAAATAAATCAATACATTGTCTTCATCCATGTAACCCAAGCAGGATTTTAAAAAAACAATCTGATAAGAATCCTTTATTGAGATATTTTGTAAACTGCCTCAGGATCAAGAATATTCAATATGCCACTTAAATTATCACCTTGTTCAAAACAAGTACATTTGAAAGTCTGCCATTTTAGCGACATAGTTAAGCTATTTATAGTTCTGAACTATGCGTTGACATTTGTTACTTCCGGGTGGATAACTGCAATAGAGTTGTGCACATCTACAGATGTTATTCACATGTACAGATACTATTCACAGCTACAGGTACTATTAACATCTACAGATAATGTTGACATCTACAGATACTATTCATATCTACAGGTACTTTTCACATCTACAGGCACTATGCACATGTACGTGTATTATGCACGTGTGCAGGTACTATGCACATGTACAGGTACCATGCGAATCGTATACACATGTACAGGTACTATGCACATCTTATGCACATGTACAGGTAATATGCACATCTACATGTACCTTGCTTTGCAATCGACTGACGAAATGTAAATAATCCCATTTTCACATTATATGTTAGTCATCCAGTCCTCAATATTGCCTCGCTTACAAGTCATTGCGTGTAGAAAAAAACAAGATGATGATGAGTCTGACCTGAGTCATTACCTTGCAATCAGAGCATTCACACATTAGCATCTAATAGTCACAGTACACATTAGCATCTAATAGTCACAGTACACATTAGCATCTAATAGTCACAGTACACATTAGCATCTAATAGTCACAGTACACATTTGCATCTAATAGTCACAGTACACATTAGCATCTAATAGTCACAGTACACATTAGCATCTAATAGTCACAGTACACATTTGCATCTAATAGTCACAGTACACATTTGCATCTGATAGTCACAGTACACATTTGCATCTAAAAGTCACAGTACACATTTGCATCTAATAGTCACAGTACACACACATTTGCATCTAATAGTCACAGTACACAGTTGCATCTAATAGTCACAGTACACAGTTGCATCTAATAGTCACAGTACACATTTGCATCTAACAGTCACAGTACACACACATTTGCATCTAATAGACAAGTACACAATTGCATCTAATAGTCAAAGTACACACACACACACATTTGCATCTAATAGTCACAGTACGCACACATTTGCATCTAATAGACAAGCACACATTTGCATCTAATAGTCACAGAACACACACATTTGCATCTAATAGACAAGTACACAATTGCATCTAACAGTCAAAGTACACACACACATTTGCATCTAATAGTCACAGCACATATACATTTGCATCTAATAGACAAGTACACATTTGCATCTAATAGTCACAGTATGCACAAACATCTACATAGAAGATTTGCATTGTTAGGCCTGTACTTGATATGAATAATTCTAAAGATATTGCATAATTTTATTTGACTGATATTCTGTAATTTCTGTATGCATAATACTTACATTCGTATACTGCAAATGGCTGGCTTTAAGCTTTTTGCTCGATGACCATGATATCATATACTGCAAATTGTTGGCTTTAAGCTTTGGCTCGAAGACAGTGATATATACCGCAAATTGTTGGCTTTAAGCTTTTGCTCGAAGACCATGATATCATATACTGCAAATGGTTGCCTTTAAGCTTTGGCTCGAAGACCATGATATGTCAATGAAAAGGAGCATGATTACCATCATTGAAACATTGAAGTGATGAAGGTTATCTTTCTGTCAATGCTAGGTAATGCAGCTCACTAGAAAGAACTGTAGACTCAGGTTCGGAATATCGTGGTTCGAGTCTGGTTTTGTCCATTACTGTTTTTCAAGATTCATTCACTCGGTTTCTCAAGTTGATCAATCCATATATTACGTCTACTGTGAAGTTCTCTTGCAATAAATTGGCGTCCCTTCATTGAAGTCATGTACATTCACTTGCTTCAAACTATGAAAAGTCGACAGAACTCTGGCCGTATGAGACGCCATTAGGCTCAGACTGATGGTAACTTTGTAATTCTACACAATCTACCAATGTTCTGCTGCATTTTCAGAGTCCACTTTCGTATAGTTACTCAGACTACTAATAACTGGTCATATCAATCCCTTTTGCGCTAAATGCTCCCATGTAATGAAGTTTTACATGCACACAGTCATCAGCTCTGCCCCTTAAGTGTTTCTGTTTAATATTGGGTACAATATGTTGTTTTTTATGGTTCGAGATTTACATACCTGTTATTGCTGACTGGTTCCCTTCGGTAATCCTAGCACCACTATCTAAACGTGAAAAAGAATCACATGTCTTGGCATAGTTAACACCTATACCACTGAACTATAATGTAAAGTATGTGTTCCTTTGCATATGTAATATCTATTGAACATGTACTGTACATGTCTTTGCATGTATGTAAATCGTACTGTAGATGTCTTTGCATGTATGTAACTACGTCACTGTCCGTCTGTCTGCTGCAGGTGTAATAAAATTGTGCCTTGGCGATTGCCCTATCGCCAAGATGATTATAACGATGCATAACGAGACGACTAAGTAGCAGTAGTAGTATTAGCAGCAGCAGTAGTAGTAATAGTAGTAGTAGCAGTAGTAGTAGTAATAGTAATAATAACAACAACACAAACAACAACAACAACAACAACAACAACAACAACAACAATAATAATAATAATAATAATAATAATAATAATTATCACAGCAATGAACTCTGTATACTGCTGTTGCAAAAGTGTATAGCCACATTTTATAAGTAGACTGATAGCTTGACAGAATGCCGATCTTTGAGCATCGGTTATTCTGTGACTGATTGATGAATTTGGATCAAATAAAAAATTATGAATGGGCTGGTGGATGTATAAGAACACCATTCCAGGAACCTGTAATTGACGGTCCTGACATTTTGCTATTTGTCTTGAAGTACATATTTCTGATAATTTGGTCTCTAGTTCCCTTGTCACTCCACTGGGAACGCGCTACACGATGCCGTTTAATTTGGAAGTAAGGCTACTCAAACAAAATAAATATCAGGGCGGACGTCTTATAATGTAAGACTAGGAAAGACGGCAGTGGTAGGTATACCAACAGGAACATCTCAGCCATTTCTGTAGAATAAAATCCCCTAAAACAAAAAGGAAGCAAACAAACAAATAAACAAACAAACTCAAATGCGTTGTAGAGGCAGACATTTTAAATTTTATTCCTTGAAATGAATCAATTATGTACGTGTATATTAAAACTAGACTTTTGATAAATTTAAAGAAAGGTTTAAGAGCTAGTTCTAGATAATAATGTATTTCTAAAAAATGGCCCGTTATTCAGTCCAGACTCATTCAGAAAATGGATTTCAGACTGGTATCACTCTGCGCAGGATTTTGTGGCCTTTTTTACGCCTTCATTTTCCACCCACCGGCGTCACAGAAAAGGCCGACGTATCACACTTGTATGCTTCAACGATCGGACGTTTGCAGAACACATACTGCTTTTGTCATTCCAACTGTGACAAGATTTACATTCAACGCAAACCATTTGGTGTCATTTGTCTCTGTTTTTGTTGTTATCGATGACGTAAATTCTGTCCCCATTTGTGTGATCACAACGACTATCAATATTAATAAATGTCAGAGACCATCATGGATGATATGCCAGATTTATCATGTGATTATGTGATATTCGACATTTTATCCTACACCAGGTTTGGCATTTTCATTCCCAAATACGATATTCATGTGAAACGAGTAAGTTGGATATGTATGCTAACATACACTTGAATCAGTTTATCTCTGACTATTTAGGCATACAAACACACACATATAATCTCTGGGTTGCATTGCATGTGAGTAACTAGCCAAGTTTCTCACCTTTCTGCTTACTTAACCTACAGGATGCAAAATAATGGCAAACACTATTGGTCTTAATGTTTGTCTGAGTTAGTATCTTTTTTTTTTTTTTTAAAAAAAATTGTTTTCGATTTTAGGTACAGGCCTTTCTTATATTATTAGCCATATGAACAGGATTATTTTTAATTGTAACTATCACTTGGTTTATCTTTATTCAATAGACGTTTATTTCTTAGGAATGTCTTAATACGTTTCGAGTTCAAAATTTATATTGAATGAACAGTCATTTTTTTTATACCTTCTTTTGCTGCTGTTTTCTTGTGGCCATTTTCCCAATTATTAGTTCTCATCTCCCTTTCTTTCAGTGTTGCAAAGAGTCGCTCTAGGGACTGTTATTTACATATGTGTGATAGATCGGAACAGCTTTGATAAATCTAATCTAATAAACAACCAATGAAATAGACAAATATGCATTGTATTTTCTACACATTTACTTAAGGATAATTAATGCCACGCCTTCTCTAAACAATACTAAAGCACTTATTTAATGTAACTACGAGGGCGAGGCAAGAAGATTTCTTTAAAATAAGTCTATCTTGATTGTTTATGTATCATCGTTTTCAATGTAAATTAGGTAATTGACTGACAGACAGCATAAACGTGGCTAAACTTTACTTATAGGTATATCTTAAACTTGATTGATCGTGTCGTAAGCGGCGCCTATGTATCTGCCAAACAAAATCCGGAATTAATTCTCATTTATTTTTATTTCTGCAGAAATTATATATCAAGATTACATATTTATCATGATTACTTTTACAGAATTATTTGGAATGATAGAAATTATTCTTATTTTTTAAATACAAAACAAATTAATACGTCACCATGCTCAGAATAAATCATTTGTAACCTTTTAATATACGATGTGAATGTAAGTATATCTTGAATATTAGAAGTACACTTGTAAAGTTATCAATCTTCGTTTGATTTCGCCAACTACTTGGAAACCTCATTTTATTTTAATCATTAAAATTTTTCGTAAACATATGTACCAATTATCTCGACCTTTTTGCATAGCAATAGCTTTTTGTTTGCTCTTTTTAGACCATTTTGCGCTCTGGTCTAAAACGATTTCCTTCACTTACTATGTATCTAAATAGAGATAACTGTTTAATGTATGCATGTCTTTCCAATTTGGTCATCAACGTTTAAGTCATAAAACTTGCGTTGTCTGTCCGTCTATCCATGCGTATCATTATTATTCGAAGATAATTGTGTAATGCATGACTTTAATAACAATCTTTCATGTATTAGCCTTAAAAGTGCGCATGTGCATTAAGGTGTAAACGTTTAACGGAATAAATGCCATTCATAGTGGCATATAAAAGCTAGATGACAATTGTACTTTAAAAGTATTTTTTATTTGATAATTATATAAAAAGTCTTAGTCAAAAATAGTTACAACACTGGTCGTAAACGGTGTGCTTAATTTAGATGTTGCGTGCCTAAAGCGTTATTCGTATAACATCTAATTTATTGTAGGACAAGTTTGTGGTTGACGTTGTCAAGAATGTACTCGCTAATATCGCCACATCAGGAAAGTTGTGACTATTGAAAAAAGAGGCTGAAAACACAGCACTTGTTCAGCAGGTATACTCTTGTTTGCTTGAAGTTTATTTCTTTTTAAATAGATTTTGACTATAAAAGATACAAATCCTGCCGACAATTTAGGCCATGATTTTACGAATAGACAAGTGGCCTACTGCTGAACGTACCCATGTATATTGTTATAAGGCAACAATCTCAGAAATTAATTATGTCAGCAACTGAATACGTTTTGCAAAATAGATTAATTAAATTCTACTCAGGTCAACCCCAATTTCTAATAATTCCAAACACGACATCGATGTCACTGATTTTGGTGCAATGTGTTTGTGCGCATGGTTACTGGTACTTTGACAGTATAAAACAAGATCAAGAATTCTGTGCATCACTTGAAAATAATGCCATCAGAAGCATTCCTATTGTATAATAGGCGGATTTTTCCAAATTTGTACGTCTTAAAAAGTATAAGAAAGTTTCAATTGGCTTCAAACAAACTTAATGACAAATTCAATAGGGTTCATTATCGACAAGTTTGTTGATATAAGTTTGTCAAGGAGAATGTGGACTGTTCTAAAGTATTGAAGGTTTCTATTTTCTTGTACATATCCTGAAATTATCGGAGAAAATTACATTTTAACTTCATATTTTTTATTATGTATATAAAGCCTTAATGTGAGCTTTTAAAATGTGATTATAAACATGGAGAAGATCTGTGCAAAATGCTTGGTACTTTTTTGTATCAAACAAAATTTTGACACTGAAATTATACAACCGTACAGATGAAGTTTCGGGTCCCGTTTAGTCCTGTTCTTGCGATTGTAGTTTCCTAAGAGTTTATTTGTTTGCTCGTTGTTTAACGGAACATTGAACACGAACGACAGTTTAGTGTCTTGACCATGGAAGCTAAGCGCCTTGCCCAAACCCACAACGGCATCGAACCCGGGCTGATATGAGTAAGAATCTGGCTTAGTCTCGCCTACAAATCACTTAGACTTTGTCTCTAAATTCATTTATAAACTCTTTGATCCATACTGAGCAAAACATTTTATTTATTCAATAAAGTTAATTAAGGCATTATTAGTGACGTATTAATCGATGTGGTCATAGTCGGTGGCATGCCTGCAAACTGAGCAATAGTGAGAGACATCAGACCCATCAGAAATGTTATTTTTTAAAATCATATTTTCAGTGATAATTTTCATATATTATTATATATGATGGAAACTATGCATCATGTAGTGACCTCCTTGCAAGTTAGGGGTTATTAAGTTTTGAATCCTGATATGATTTATCTGTTGTTAATATTGTTCTATAATTTAACTGATTTTCATTTGTTGCACAATCCTCATTAGTATCTGTGAAGCCGAGTCTAATATTTAGATGTAATAAGTTATTGCCATGTCTGTTTTAAATAGAAACCTTTACAAACATGTTTCACCAACTACATGAGGACGTGTAGGTGGACGAACGAGTTCTTTCGTTGAGGAGTTCCACCGAGTCAAACTAAACCACATATTAATCTTGTACAATCCCCAACCCTCCAAAGTTAATCAATAACAGCAACAAACTCAAATACAGACCCAGTCTTGAAATTCATTGATTCACTGGCGCTATCTAGTATCTACAAAATAAAGGGATGACCGTCTTGAAAAGACCAGATTAGATTAGTCCTAAGTCCATCATTTATAAAAACCGAATAATGAAATACAAAAAAAAGATGTAGGCTTCCTTGTGCTAAACAAGGTCGTCGCAAATTTTGCGCTGGATGAAAGAGAACTCCTGGCGAGCTTCACATATGGCGCTCATCCCCCACTTCCGGCTAGACGCCCCGGATTGTCGCCAGTATTGTCTGCCCTTTACGATGGTACTGGGGCTAATCGCAAGGTTGATTAAAGTGCCGCATTCCCAGGACAAATTTATCTCTAGAAATAGCAACAGCTATCTGAGTTCAGATTATGTACAACTTCAAATGTATCTGAAAAGTAGGTTTGTCTTTGAACAAGATGTTGTCTACACTTTGTCTTGTTTTTCGTGTCCATCATACCGATGCCAAATTTAGAAAATAGATTCGTGATATAACTCACTGACTGCAGTCTGCGTTTAAAACATCATCTCTGCGCATAACATTATTACAAACACCTTTGTTATCTCGAACAATGAGAATGAACAAAGAAACGAGGGTGAATCATCTGTAATTGTCGTCAGTGTATAAATCAGATTACTGCTTCTTTGAGAGGTCAGGCACCTTTGCACATGAATTGAATATAATCTTGTCTCGAAATGTTTCAACTTTTACTATTACAGCTGTATAATGGAACGCGCTATGTAACAATATTATGGGTTATAAGCTGTTGTCAAATATGGAGGCTGTGGCATGAGAGAGAGAGAGAGAGAGAGAGAGAGAGAGAGAGAGAGAGAGAGAGAGAGAGAGAGATTCTGTGTCAAAACACGCTTTGAGAAATTATGCAGATTCCTCTTATTACTTGACCTCATCTTTCTTTTCTTACCAGCACATATTTCTGTAAATATGCTGAAACGTTTGCGAAGAATTAAAAAATAGATTACAAAATTTGAAAGGTCAGGTCAACAATATTTCTTTTTCACATAAGAAGGGTTACTTGTAAAAATTTTAAATTTATGTATACCTTTTAAATTTACATCTAAAATACCGTCTATATTTTTTTGCGTACTACCTCAAAAGTTCGAATGCACATCAGCAGCAAGGGTTCTAGGAAAACGCATTTTAAATATATGTGTAAATTGGGCATGTAGTTTATAAATAAAAGTGCAAATGGCCCTAAATGGTTCTAAACAAATGTTCATTTTATCTCATGCTAATGATTGCCGGATTCCTGAAGAATTAGTTAGGTTCAGTGCTTAACTGATTAACGAAGAAACGTTCACATGGCAGACCTATTTACTCTAAACAATGAACTTGTTGGGTTTTTTTTCGGCTTTTCAACAAGAAAAGGAATGTTGTTTTTCGATTTTTGCTTAATTTATTTTCCTTTGTTACACGATTAATTGTTTCTAAATGGTAGAGTTGGAAAGTAACGTCAACCATGAATCACATGATGGATTTATTTTAAAATATGCTTCGAAAATAGCACTTTATCATGTGTTAAATAACCTAATCCTTTATTTGTCAAGATATGCCCATGCACGATGATAGTATGCAATACCACTTTTGCACAATTTTCTTGATGACATTATCATCGCCACTGTTCTCTCTGAAGCGCAGTGTGATACTTCTAGATCATTGTCTCTGTTGTTTCTGATGCACAATGTGATACTACTAGATCATCGTTTCTGTTGTCTCTTTTGCACGGTGTTATATTACTAGATCATCGTCTCTGTTGTCTCTGATGCACAGTGTGATACTACTAGACCATTGTCTCTGTTGTCTCTAATGCACAGTGTGATACTACTAGATCGTTGTCTCTGTTGTCTCTAATGCACATTGTGATACTACTAGATCATTGTCTTTCTTCTCTCTCATGTACAGTGTGATACTACTGTATGTCAAATGACTTTTACTTTTTATGCTTGATATGGCCTCCACTTCATGTCGATTACTATAGGCTTTAGTGGTTCATCGAACTTCATATATTCACGTTAATAACGGCCTATCATTATATCTTGTTTACATTTAAGCTACGTTTGATGATTGTCATTGAGGTACCTCAACGCATTAATTAACGCATTAATTAATTGATTTTAATGGCTCGAGTAAGACAGATACGATCATCGCTCTTTCTTCCTAAAGAGGCCTCGGTAGCTCCGTCGGTTGTACTCGTAGTTCGATGATCGCAAGTTCGATACCTACCGAGACTGCCAGGGTTGGCTGTATCTGCGTGTTCTTGGGAAAGACCCTTAACTCCCATTCTCTCGGCATGATATAGCCAATAATATGATTAAGCATACAGTCAGTTGAGGCCTTTGGCGATATTCAATGGTACTAGGACAGATCTAGTCTGTGGTTAACCGCACATAATAAATATACTAGTCATTGTGATTTGATGCAATACTGTAATTGACTATAATAAAAGGCAAATAAAATTTCCTAATTTACACCAGAATAACAATAGGAACAAAAAATATCAACACATACAATACTTTGTACTAAAAATAATTTGGTCAGAAATTTTTTTTTTCGACCTAGAATAGATCTGATATTACATATATTTCAAAATATGTTTGTCATGTTCGTTCAAGTATGGTTTTGTTTTTTATAAAGTATGTATAAGGTTCCTCCTGGACCCTCTGCAGCTTGACCCCTATTTAGTTTATCGGCGTGGAGATCTCTCGACCTCTAGCTATGCGAAACAGGCAATCCTTTGAAGTGACACCACCATCGTCGAACGTTCAAAGGTTTTATGTTTGTCTCTATCTCCCCCACTCCCCTCCCCATTCTGTATTGTGAGTATTTAAACAGCACCCACACCCAAATAAAGCAAAAAGAATTACTTGCAAATGAATTTTTCAATCGTTTTGAAGGAGGTTCCTCTTTTCTTTTGAAAGGAATGTACTTTTTCAAATTTCCTTTGCCAGATATCCTTTCTTTCCGTCCCCGAACCTAAATTCTGTTTCAAAACAGCCCTGTACTCCCCTCCTGAGACATCACACCCTAGAGTTGGTTTGATCACCTATTTTGGAAATTGGAAACTGCAAGTGATCATTGCCATAGATCTTTGTGATTGTCCTTTTCATCAATGATAAAGTTTATAGTGTATTTGCAGGTGTTATTAGCCCTTCATATGTGTAATATTTAGGACTCGCTTTTTTCTTAGATCAAATATATTACGAGATTGTTTTGTCTTTTTTAAAATAAAAATATACGAGTTCTTGTTAATACAAAGCACACAATCCGATCCAGATCCAAGCTCATTTGATAAAATATGCAAAGAGTGTCATAAAACAGTTGGGTAAGGCTACATTCTTTCTTTTTTATTTTTGACATGAGCACTAATAAAGACCAAATAGATAGGCCCATCATGGCAATGCGCTCATTCTAAAACATCTGTGTGCTAATCTACCATCTGAAGAAAAAAACCCATCTCTTCAAGGAAATTTCTAATAGGCAACAGCCTTTCCCCGACAAGAAAAAGGAAGAGTAAAACTACTGGCATAAAAATGCTGAGTGGGTTGAATGACAAATTATGATAAAAATATGACCCGTTTGACAGACTTGACAGCGATGTTTTCATCAATCAAGATAAAACTATAACTACTACATATATCGTCATAGATGTCAAGGAAAGGTAGTTTGATAAAAATAGTATAACAAGATGAAGCCTGAATAGGGTTAGATTTAGCGAAGACACTGAAATTGTTTTCGTGAATTAGATGTTTATTTACAATGTAATTGAACGATGAATGAATCTGACACCAAACTCGTGCACATAAAGTCCAACAATGGAATTAACATAATGATGCTCACCGAGTCAAAAACTGATAGAAAGAAATGATGTTGTTCCTGAATGGAAGTATTCAGAACAATGCATGGAACGTGTAAACAAATATGATTGATCTATGGATCAATCTCCATTGGAGGTCAGTGCATAGAATTTATATAAATATATGCACAAAGTGATGAACAATGTTCATCAGCATGTAAGATGTACGTATAATTGATTTTCATGCGTATAACGATATTGAATTATTTGATTTCACCAAAATAGTGATATTGAATATTATTGATTACAAATGGATTATGACGTCTAGTTGGCGATCACAATGTATTTCCGATTCCAAGGCCCTCATCTAACGGTCCAGGAGCCACTAGGCATGCCACTTCCCAGTCTGCCAAAGGATCCCTCGACAGCCTCCTTATTTCCTGCAGATCAGCTGGTCCAGAATCTTTGATCCCTTACTGCGAGTAAACCAACACATTCCTCTGAGCCAACGTCGTTGATGGATCGATGGATGGATGGATCTCTACAGGAATCTTAACACAAATACACGCCAAATATGAACAGGGAATGCGTGTACATTCAAAGCAGGATAGGAAAAATGACAGCAGAAAATTGAAGAAAACGTTGCGAAAGTAAACCATATGAAACAAACAAAGGAGCAAGATATAGACAGCAAATGTGTCTCACTCTGTTTTTTATTGATTTAAATTTGTCATTTGTACGAGTTTATTGATTCAAATGCGTCACAGTCTTCGATTTTATTAATTGTTATCAATGGAGATCAGCAGAACATCTTCCGATAAAGAAATGTTGGAAGCACAATGCATACATGCCATTGACAAGGAGTAAGTTCGACTTTTGACGAATGTGTTTGACTTTTTCATAGAGAATGAGTTCGACGTTTTGACAGATAATGCGTCTGACTTTTACACAGAGAATGAGTTCGACTTTTTGACAGATAATGCGCTTGACCTTTTGATAGATAATGAGTTTGTAAAATCTGACGTATGTGCAAAATATGATGCATTAGAAAATAAAACGTGACAACTGGCACGTCATGCGAATTTGCATGGATCATCAAACTCATTTTCAGTACATTTCACAAATGCTATACCCCCAATACAATGTAAACGAGTATAAGCTAGTTAACGAGATATTTAACAGAGTAATTGGTAATGAAAATCCGATAGACGTTGATGCGATTATTAGAAACTTTAAACTTTTTACCAATTTTGTTCAAATAATGTTTATGAGCGATTTACATAAATACCAGTTCAATTGTGCATTTTTCTTGCAAAAAATATTATCATGTTCAGTTTTATGGCATCAATATCACTTTCAGATACAAGGAATTACTACAAAATTAATAAAACATAGATGATTTAGGAAAAGTTGTACATAAATATGCCTTCACAGAAGATAGATATAAAATTCACAGACACCTAAGCGCTGTGCCAAAGAGTAAGAATATATAATTTGTACGCTCTTTGATTATCGTAGCTCTTCCTCCACCAAAAATAATTTCCGCCATGTATGGTCTGTCAGATGCTAAAATGATGTTAAACGTGAAATATCACTAATCAGAATTGCAGCTATTTAAGTTAGCATCGTTCATTATCCTACAGCATCCAAACTAAAAGAACCTATTGCATACATTGGTAGAATGTAACATGAATTAAAGCATACTGCGGACTTTCTGCAAGACGTTAAAAGTTGCAGATACGGAAGAACAAATCAACCTAAGAAATTAATTTAAGGAGCTATTATTGCTCTTTGGTACATGACTAGGTGTCAGTGTACACTTCGTATTATAAATTCCATATATCTACATACTATACGAGGTGTCATGGATTTTATTTCATCCAGACGGTGTACAGATTATTTCCAAATCAGCTGATAATGGTTCAATATTTTGTTGGAAACATTAATTGTTGATTGAGTATTTATGTAAATCGCCTCTATACATTATTTGAACGAAATTTGAAAGCAGTCAAGATGCTGTGATATATCTATCAATTATATCTGATTTTCATTGCTGTTCTAGTAGGCCGTCTTTTAGTATCTTACAATATGTTTGGCTTTTGGCTATTTGAAATGTACTGAAAATCAATTATATATTTTTAAACCTTATAACTTTCTTTTCTTCTGTGATTTACCTCATTTATTACCATATCGGACATTTTCTTCATTGTACTTTCTTTGCCGCGTATTTTATGTGTACCATTTTGTTGTTTTAACACGATGCTTTGGGATATAATTCTTTCCTTCCCCCCACTCTGGTTTCATGCACAATCGCATAACGTGCATCTTATAAATCCTTTATTTCCAACCTTCTAGAAACTCATTATGTTTCAGAATCTTGAAATGTACTGCCAACATTTATTTTAATGTAAGAACATTTCTCCTGGTTCCCAAACAATTCATCATTCGCTTAAGTCAAACAGATCGTTAGCCGTAAAAACATTGGTTCTCAGTGTCTGACTCCTTGGTCTGTTTTAGCTCTATCCTGTTTTGGATGTATCCTGCAAAAATGTACATAAAGCAATGGAAAAATTTAGAATTATACACAGTTTTTCTTCTTCTGAACTCATTTTAGTTATCAAGAAATACTGATGTCACGAGTTTTGTTTGCAGTTGAGACTGATTACCGGGAGACGCTTTGCCATCGTTTTACTAAAGTCTTACTTATTAAAGTACTAGTACATAGAGGTTCTGGTTAAGATATCAGACTGTAATATAGGTTCTTAAATCCTATATGTTTAGAAATTATTCATACATGTATCCATGCTATGCAAACAGGTTTGTAATCCTTAAAAGTGAAACAAACATCCAGAGACAAATAAATCAGGCCTAATTATACATATGTCTAGTTTTTTTCTTCTTCTCTTTGTCTGCTGCATCCTCGTTGTCTTTATCAAACTCTTTATCACCATCTATCATTTTGTCATGACTCTGAATAATTAGTGGTTCTACTATTTCATTTGATTTCACTTTCTGACATGATGGTAACAGGAGCAACTGGCCAGAGTGACACGAATCAATGATAATGGAGTCCAAATTACTTTGAATTTCATTGGTGAACATCTCAACTCTTTACACCATTCTTGTTTCCATTTTTGTTTGTAGCTCCCTGTACCAGAATCCAGATTTTATAATGCTATATTTGTCATTATTTAGTGGAGACGACGCCTAAGATGTTATGTTCTCACTGTCTGTTAGATCCCCTTACAGCCTAGATAGCCCCACTGAAACTATAAGATGAAATCTGCTAGAAACTTGCAGAATGAATTTTTCTTGACTTGAACATGCTTTTGAAAGAGGTTGCTGAAAGTGATGCATATAATAGAACATTTAAGTGCTTAAGCTTGGAGACCTTGCGCTGTCTTAGAAAATGTCTCAACATTTTTGCCTACAGTCATCACTAAAAAAATAGAAATGAAGTTCAAGTGACGCCGACGTCAAGATTAAAGGCATATACAGTCAGTAGCTTTGTTTATGACGTTTTCTGTGGATCCGTCTGGGTCTATGATGCTATTTCCTTTTCATGAGTTCAAAATATTAGCAGAATAACGCAGAAGGGGACCCAAAATCTAAAGATTATGCACTGGGGAGGCATTTCCGATTTTTTACCGGCGGCCAAAATTTTAAAGTTATGTCACAGGCCTAAACTCTGATTGACCGACGTGCATCAGGATCTAAGCTAGTTACACAGGCATATACAGAATATCATTGCAGTAATAACACATTCTTTACGAGAAAGTCGTTTATTCATACGTACGACACCCTGTTGCTCAATCAATCTGGATTCCAATACAGATGTTATATTCAATTCAATTCAGCTCAGTAGTTTATTCTCATAAGCATTTACATGCGAACAGAACACATATTAGAAATATTGCGCAGTTATCAAATGCTATCTTTGCAACTTTATTATTAGCCTGGATGATGCCAGTTATCAAAACTAAATGTACATGACCACAACAATCGCATAACATTCCTCATCTTTATGCACTCAACCGTCTTGGTATCGGACTTGGTGTATGCAGTTCAGATGTACTAAATGATGGATCAGTGACTTGACCAACCTGTCATTCAAACAGTAATCAATTGCAACTAGCAATGACTTGTTTATCAACTGATATCGCTCACTACATGAGAGCGTTACATAATCACTGCCAGGCTGAACGTGGCCTGTAGGAGTTGGTTCGTCATCTTCAGGATTGCCACAATATACTTTATACAAACTAAAACTATAAAAGTTTCAACATTTTCCCCCACTTTTTTAAATTGTAATTTACATTTATTGCTGCCCCATTGGATAGGCATCTTCATTAGCCAAGGTTCCGATATGTTAACTCTATCTACAACTTGGCGGATCGAATAGATATTTTAGTGCTTTATCATAGCGACATCCACTTGATTTCTTGCGTAGCCTCCCTTAGTATGTAATGCCAACTAACCAATTGCGTATGACAGGGGTACATTGTACATCGGCTGGAAATTGTGGAGGCAATTGACTTCAAAAGGATGACTAAGTGCCAGAGAGAAGTCATTACATGTTTGAGTGAAAGGTATTTGTACAAACGTGGACCGGCAGTAGACAATTGCTTATTGATGAGTCCACTCAAGCTGTGTACTCCCCTTGTCTCGATCATTTAGGAACAGTGTTCAAATCTGAACAACTTAATTTTAATTGGCTGCATTGGCTTGCCGCCGCATGCAGCAAAATTAGCAGACCCGAAGCACATAAATATCTGCTCGATACGCCAAGGTGTAGATAGGGTTAAAATATAGGAACCTTGGCTTGTGAAGATGTTGGATAGGTGGTTCTGTCTCTGCTTGGTTTGAATTCACTATAAATCGCAGTGAATGTCTCTGTCCAAAAATGTTATTTCTCAATGAGCACTATGTATTTACAGAGAAAATTCACTTGAATTGAACAATTTGAAGAAAACAATTCCAGCCCAAATGAACTTCAGGACACAAGAATAATACAAATTGATTCTGCTAGATTTTAAGCACGGATGAATAATCTTTCGAGTGACAAAATTATGTAGTCCTCTGCTTGACCTCAGGTCACAGTTAACATTTGCTAAACAAAACATTACCTAATGGAAAACAGCCTACTTGAAAGTTCTTAATGTTACAAAATAAAATATTAGTTATTATTAGAAAGTATGTTATTAAAACTATAATATATAACCTGGACAATGCCAGGTACCAGGTAAATTGTAGGGGAATTCCAATAACCTTGATCCAGACCCAAATAAACATATTTGCTTCTAATACAATAGTATATCGGACACTAGTATTGAACACTAGCTGCTAAATGTCAACTCTGACTAAAGTCTATTTTATGCTGGTTCCTTTTTGGACAATACACCTGCTGCTGAGTGTCCCAGTTCAGTCTTGGACACTAGCAACAGTACACCACTCATTTACATATGACTACATTCTCTGTTCATAATTACATTGTTTGTTTGACTGTAATATAATATATAACCTGGACAATGCCAGGTACCAGGTAATTGTGCGACGTAATTCGGAGACTTTATGTGGTAAAAGGCAAAGGTGTATCGGAAAAGGTCGTATTGAACCATGTCTAATGGTAAAAAGGAAAATAATTAGGGTACGACCGCAATTTTACTGGGGCACCAATGTTCTCTAGATTACTAATGATCAAACATTGGTCTAAGAGGACACATAACAATTTACTTGACAACAAGCAAAACCTAAAAAATGTTTCTTATAGATTTGTCAAGCGTGGGAAAAAAATGCTAAATTTCATCTCATGCATTTTTTTCTTCAGAAAATGCCATCGATCACCGTTTTCCTGATCCTTCTGTTCGCTGTCATCCCCTACTGTGACCTTCAGGCCCAAGTTGCCTCCAATCGGTCCCTAGACCCCAGTTTTCTTAGGTGGCTGAACTCGCTGTTTTATCTACCGCCCGAGGGAGAACTGCGGGTCCGAAAAGAGTACCGGATGTTGACAGATATGGAAAGGAACAACTTTCATCTCGCAATGAGACTTTTAAAAATGGATACGGTATGGCACTTTTAAGTTAATTAATTTATATTTATTATTTACTTTAATGATCAATGATTAAATATATAAATATAGAATGAATAGATGAATATGAATTAATAAATTTATGAATTAATAAATAAATGAAAGAATACACAAATTAAATGAAAATATTGACTCGTGTCACGCTGAAGTAATTTTGACTGCTTCTCAAATATACGCGATTGTTCTGTCCAGTCTTTGAGAATATATATATATATATATATATATATATATATATATATATATATATAGTATATATATATATATATATATATATATATATATATATATATATATATATATATATATATATATATTGTTGAAAAGAGGATGTCTAAAGATGTCCTTTTATCGAAATAAATTGATCTGTTAACAAGTATTGCCTATGAGATTGATATGTTAACATGTATTGCCGATGAGATCTTCTTCAATATCGTATATTTTTAAAAGGAATATATACGAATATTTATTTATTATCATTCGGAGAACCTTGCATTCATTGCTATGATTCATGTACGAACACCATTTAAAGAATATTTGCGATCACTGTCTGTTCTAAGACAGTCCTAAAAAGCTCTTTGTGTTTAAGAAATAAAATATAGGAATTGGCACATTTTATAGTCATTTTTTATGAGCTGACAGAGAAAATCAACGGTTCTAGGAACGAGGTTTTCTTGTGTTGATATGTAACACTTGTCAGCCTTATGATGATGCATGGAGTAGACAATTAAAATACCACAAATTTAACACGTAATTGATCACAGTTACTTTATTTATTTAAACTAGACAATCCATCATAGAGCTAGTCAGTCATTTTCTCTTTAGGAAGCTATGCTGTATAAGCAGTTGGTTATTTTTTATACTTGGCATCTGTGCGATTGCTGAGATTTATAATATAAAAAAGGAGGAGGGAAGATTTACATGTTTAGTATGGGAAATTATTGCATCATTCCCCAAGCAAACCTTTATTCTAGGCAATTTAATAGCTATCTATTTCCAAAACATAATTAGTTGAAATTACAATTGAAGCTAATGTTCTAGCTTTATTAATATTTTGTATTCCCCTAAACATGACGAAGCTTGACAATGTTATGTTAATTTAATGTTGCTGTTTTCTCTCAAATTCGTACATTCATTTTTGTGTGCTTCTATATCTTACGGTCCCACACGTTGAGTTTTATCTTTGTTAGTTTATTTCGTGCAGGCCCTTTCATTTGTGTGCAGCTGTAACTTCCTCAAGTTTATGTTTGACTTACATAGAGACAAATATTCAGATTTTTTTAATTTTAAACAAATTAACACGCGTATTATTATGATTCAGCGTCGTAATTGTAAGTGTATAAATTTGTCCATGTATAATAGTGTCTATTGAAAATAAAATATGTGCACTATACTGGGTGGTTGTATTTTTGAAAACGTACTTTTTGTGTTTTAGATGTGTACTTTTCACTGAAACCCGCGAACATGCTGACCTTTTCATGCAGAGAAAATTTACTGTATCTGAAAATATAATTGAAGTTCATATTCAGCATGTCTTTATGTATTGAAATTGCAGCTTTTTAGAGTTATCATCAAAGCTGATATTCAAAGTATATTGCATCCAATTGTAGAGCGTACCGCCTAACAAGTTCGATGCATTGGCTTCCCTTCACCATCTGAATACCGCCGAAGCAGCTCATGGAGGGCCCAATTTCCTTGGATGGCACAGAGTCTACCTCGTTCTGTAAATCTCTCTTTATATTTCTTTTTCCCCACTCTCTTTGTATCATTATCATTATCTCCTTCCTATCCATCGTAAATATGTCTTGTCCGCGCATCCGTCTGTCTGTCATTCAGCTGAAATGAACGTTTATTGCTGTAAACACAAATAGTGTAATTGGTTGGTCTGATGTGTCTTTCTGTTTAATGGCCTCTCTCCACCACTCTCACCACTATGTCCGCTAGCTCTGTCTCTCTTTCTTTCTCTCAGTGATTTAAGTTCTGTTGAACATCTATAAATTTCAAATCATTATTTTCGGTGTTGTCAATACCGCATCGTAATGCATTGATTTAAATCATATTTTATCTAGTAGGTATCTCCTAAGAATGAAGTTTTATGGTGAGGTGTACAATATTGCTAAAGGATATGAAGAAATGATATAGAAAAAGAAAGAAAATGTCTCTGCGAAACTAACTTTTGTGTAAAACTAAATAAAAGACTACAGAAAACAGGCAAAATCATGGCTAAATGATACAAAAAAAAAAAATGAAGGATGGTAATACATTCAGATACTGCTTACATATACCCCACACCCCGAAAGGTTGCTTTGATCACAGTACAAGCACTCTGTGCCTTTGTTGATGAATCTGATTCAGGGTGCTTGCATAAATAGAGGAAATAATAAGTTAAAGAACTTTTTAAAACTATAATTGTCTGATGTAGGATATTTATTCAACTAAAACACATGATACTGAAAGAGTTTCGTCTCAACTTTTCTTTGCCTTTGCAGGTGCGAAAATGCTCTTCGAGAAAAGATTGCCAATGTAACCATTCCCTACTGGGACAACACACTGGAAGAAGCTTTACCTGATCCCAGGCAGTCCATCTTGTTTTCACCTCTTTTCATGGGCTCTGCTTCAGGTCAAGTAGTGACTGGCCCTTTCTCATATTGGTCAACTGTAGGCTACGGACAACTGGCCAGGGATGTTGGAAACTCGAGACGCTTGATGAATCCTGGTGATCTCACTGCCATATTTTCCAGACGACTTATTGCTGATATCTCGAACCCAAATGCACCAGAGAGTTCTAACCTCGAAGAATTACACAACGACGTGCACGTCTATGTCGGTGAACAGATGAGCCGCATAGAAAGTGCTTCATACGATCCTCTTTTCTACATCCACCATGCGTTCATCGATTGTGTCTGGGAGGAATTCAGAAATTTACAGCGCTTGAGCGGAGTAGATCCAGCAAGAGATTTCCCCCGTATTGTAGGCGAACAGGCTCACCAGCCTCTAGCTGCTATGGGACTAGGACGATTACTGGTTATAGATGGAATAAATAACATATTTACTCAAAGAATCTATAGATGTGAAAGTAGACCTGCGTGCATTATGAACTCAAACACATGCGGATCCCCATATCTTCGATGTGACTGGGCAAGACAACGATGTATGCCTTTAATAATGAGCAGCGGTCCGGGAATGTTTTCGAGGTCACAATGGCCCTTCCCTGGCTTCTTTGCTGGATAAAACCAAAATATTTCTTGCTTTCAATCTTTTCCTTTGATACAGTCTACTTTTACAAGCGGGTCGTATTTTGAAATAATAGAGTTTCTATTCTGCCCTTATGCTCCATGTTAAACCAAATTCCAAATCAAATTACAAGATTTAAAATATATGAGTTGACATGCTTTAATTCAAAGTCTCAAAGATCCTCATATATTTCCTTGTGAGATATTTAAGGACACGATTTATAAATTCATGATTTTGGAAATATGTATTATTGAACTAGTATTTTGAGTTCGGAGAATCTGGTATTTGCAAAAATACACGATTATAGATACGTAAAACAAAACTCATTCATGGTCGCGTTACAAATTACATTTATACTTCTGTACCATTTTAACGCCTTCAGTAAGAGGAAACAAAATTCCGTAATTCTAATAAAGACTTTGACATTTTAGTGAACAGTCTTATACAATGTTTTCAATAAAATGTGCCATTTTGGACGGAACAGAGGTTATTTGACAGATATTGCTTGCTATATAAGACAGCACAGAAACCAAAAATGTATGTCATGAACCAAATAATAAAAAATCCACATTTTGGCAAACACATACTAAATTAACGGTAGATGCAAAACTTTGTAAGCCCGTGGTTCAGTATGATATTTTTTGGTATAGATTAGACATTCTGGTATTTCTGATGGCAAAAGTTAAAGTCTTCAAGATAAACTCCGAAGTCAGCTCCAAAAATTATGCAGAGAGTTGTCAAATTATTTTAAAGAGTGTAGAACAGGAGAATGTTTATTTCAAAGTACGAACAATATTTAAAAACTATATTCCATGTTGGAAATGGTATCGTCTTTATCCACGTTTAAAGTGCATTCAAACTGCTCCCCATGTGACCTTTTCACTTCTCTCCAAACTCCACTACCACCATAACTTGATTTCCTCTGCTTTCTCATTGAAACGCATATTCTTGCTTTTACCTCATTTTTAACGTTCTTGCAACAAGCAATGGAAGTTAAGAACTTTTCAACCCTTGAGGCTGAAACTCGAGTGCTATAGTTGTTAATTTTTAATATTTTTTTAAGTAAAAATTGAGAGCAAAAAGTGACCGAGATGACCACTCATAAGGAGGCTGACCCAGGGATTACAAGGTCTGTGCGGGCAGTGGCGTTGTTTACCTTCGTCACCGAGGAGCAGTTTGAAGCACTCCAACTGCGAAAAGTGCAGACTCATATTTGTTGTTGCATACTACACTAAAAGACCAGGTCCATGCTGGTCACTCAAAAGAAGTAAGTACAACGCACAACGTATACATCGATGGCTCCGTTTCCACGCGAGATGTGTGTCTACACTCTTCACAGTTCGGTAAGATGTAAACATGTAACTACAGTAAGACCTGGATGGTATGGATATCACATTTCATATCTATCAATTTATATGAGAAAACGGTGAAATGGCTCTGATAGTCGATAGGCGAGTTGAGTGAGTTATGTTAACAATACAAAATTCTACTTTAGCTTAGGGTTTTTCAACCGTTTCTTTCAATGTAGCTGTTTTAACTCTTTCAAAGACTACTGTAAGAAATTCTGTTAGCCACTTTAATATTGCACGCAAGTTTTAGTTCAGCGTGGAGAATTTTAACAGGGTTGTTTTTATGCTCCACCTCGACAGTGGAAGGGGTATATAGTGTTACCCTTGTCAGTCCGTCTGTTTTTCATACCTAGGTTACGGTTTGCTATTAAAACAGTTTAGAAGTTGTGGTGAGTAATCCATGTACCATGAGCACATTTTTTTCTCAGATTATTTTGGGCTGGCTGTAACATGAATTTTAACTTGAGTGTTTGTTATCATCACTTGGAATTTAAAAAAAAATATATACGGAATAAGTTGCTTCTATTCAAGACAATTCCTAAATAAAAAACACATTAAATGAACTAACTTATCATTTTAAAAATATTGGAATTTTGATTTAACCCAGGCAAGTGCTGGATTCAATTCTTGTGCTCATTTTTAAGAATTAAATGTTATAGTCATCTGCTTCATCATTTTCTAGCATAAAATCTTCGATGGACAAAATAATTCTAATTGAAACTTAGCACTCTGCTCTTGTCCTTGCAAGCCTTACCGCTTGTTGCATATCTTTACTTTTAGCACCGACTTTGTATAAATGACACGTTGTCAAAGATAACAGGTACATCCTGATTTTTATGGTTGGTCTTCATATTTGCATCTTGTCTTGAAAACCTGAATGTAAAGAACAACTCAATTCAACCGAAATCGTAATTGTTTCATATTTGTTATCATTTCCCCCCTTTTTTCTAAGCGAAGATACCGCATGTGTACTGAGAACCATCGGCTAACACAGAATGTTAAATATTCTCCATGATATATGCAGTAAATGATGCATTTTTAACGTAATACTGCTGAAATAATGACATACATATCAAACGCACTTTTGAATGCACTGCACTTACCAAGCCAAAAAAGCGCCACTTATATTTTGAAATTATAATGAATGATTAATTTTAAAAAACCCAACAAAACAATCGCATGATAATTCAAAACACAAACAAGAAGACGATAAATAAATAAAAACTTGGCAGACACCATTGGGACAAGCTAATGTTGTGCATACGAGTATTTAATGCGACCACTTCTCCGTGCCCGATATCACATATCTGCGGTCCCATAATATCTCGACAAACACGCGAATCCTCAGCCCCATAATACCTCAGCAGACCAGTTTGCTCGAAGTAATGCAAACAGCTTGGACTGTAGCAGATCTGGTATTGAAATCATAAACCTTGAGACTTCAGTTCGACCAGTCACAATAACCTTACTTTGAAAAGTCGTTTCTGATTGGTTGATAGTGGAACCCAATCTCAAACTCAGACTTAGAGTTTTGGGATCTTCAGGACAGGCCTAGATTCTTTCTTCTTTCGACCCTGACCTAGCAGAGACATCTGAGTCTTCGCTGCTTGCGATTGGGGACGAGTGTTGCACGGTCAGAAATGATATCATTAAATAAGATCTCCTTGCCTTCGACTGAAAGGGGGACACTTTAAGAAATGACTATTATTGTCCAATTGCGGGAATAGTGTTTCCCAATATATGAACCTAAGTTCACCATATCATCGCAAATATTTTGTGTCTGATTTGTCGATGATGTGTATACAAGAAAGTGTAGGTATTGAGACACGTTTGCATCATTCGTCAAAAATCGCTCAGTTATTTAATAGATTTTCTTGCAATAATAATAATACCCTGTCTATCTTGTGATCTGTCTCATTAACATCGAGATCTCTAATACAACGTTGACCTGACAGGCAGTCATCATAACGTTGACCTGACAGGCAGTTATCATAACGTAGACCTGACAGGCAGTCATCATAACTTAGTCCTAACAGGCAATGACAGAAAGCTCATGCCCTGATAACATTTAAAACTCATGACCTACTTAATTTTAGTAGCCTATTATATAAAACATTGAAGTTTGTCTTTTTTTGGGGGGGGGGGGTGTTATGAGACGTTCAAAAACGACGGTCATCAATGTAAAAAAGTTTTTATTTTGATTGGCGAATTAAAAGGTCAACATATTAAGGACTTGTATCAGCGCCCATTAGATCTACTCAAATAAGTAGAGCTCGAGTTTGATTTGACTGGTAGTACTATTTTAATTTATCAAA
This sequence comes from Megalonaias nervosa, assembly GCA_016617855.1. Classification (NCBI taxonomy): domain Eukaryota; kingdom Metazoa; phylum Mollusca; class Bivalvia; order Unionida; family Unionidae; genus Megalonaias; species Megalonaias nervosa. The sequence continues at coordinate 59,175 of JAECUM010003747.1, forward strand.
AGTTAATTCCAAGTCCCATGTTTTTGGAAGTTTGAATATGAGAAACCATGCTCTTGCAATCCTATAACACTGTTTGGAGAGAAAAATATGATTATTTAATTCCTTTTCAGTTTATTTGTCATATTTCACTTTCAAAATATTGTTCAATAGGTTATTATATATATAACATATGTAACAATATGCTAATGCGTGCTTGTGTGTGAGAGCAGGCACATGTTTGCGTCCATACGCGTTTGCGTGTGCGTGAATGAGACCGTTTTTGTGTTTGTATTTATATACGTGCACTGAAATTTAGTTAACATAGCCCATGCATATTCATGCATGTAATATTATTTTCTTTTTCTTTTCTATGTCTTGTTGTAAGCATATTAAAGCTGAAGTTTACGTTTAGGAAAGACGGTATCCACGGATGCTTATTGACTTTCACGTTATATTTTAGTTTCATCCTTGGCAAACTTTCTGAAATAAAAGCAAAATCAAATTAGAAACTTAAACGTTGGTTGTCTGGGACGTGCTTTGGCGGTTCAGCAACCGTTGTGTACGGTAAATAACCCTCTTAGAGCGAGAGCGCACCCACAGGCAAACCCCCTTATCCAGATTTGTAGGGTTTGCACAGTTAAAGGTCACCGGCCATACTCCAACATTTTTCTGTTTACATCAGATTTGCATTACATGATTAAAAGTAGTTATACTCGCACAAAAAGAACAAACAAATTATCAAGTGTAAAGAAGAAATAATAATTTAATTACTCGAAATAGACACATACAACGCTGTTACTTCCCCTTAGCTACGATTTCCCACCTACAGAGGACGCCAACCGGAAATGACGTACATTTATCCCCACAAGACTAAGTACATGCTTCTTGTTGTTCAAAAATAAAACATTATAAACTATGGATATGGAACATTTAGATGAAAGTACAGAAAACTAATTTACTGTTCAGCCTTATATCGATATGCGTGCGCGACGCACTAGATCGTGTCGCTTTCAAAACTTTTCCACTGTTTCAATTTATTTTGAAAATTCCCGTTAAAAAGGAATGAATGTTGGCTTCTCTATGTCGGCCGACTTTATTAAAAAATAAGAAATTGGCACACGTAAAAGAATCCATGGAAACAAAACTTGGCTTCCTTATGTCGGCCGACTTCATAAGAAAAAATCGACACACTTGAAAGCTACCAAAGTCAGTTTCCGGAGTTGGTTTGCTTTGTAACAAAATAACTTTTGTATTTGATATCCTGTCGGTAAGTTTAAGCAAGGAGTTTATTACTCGCTGCCAATTGTGTTTATCCATCACCCGGGCTTCTATTTGTTTACCATATGTAATCATAATTGATGTTTGCAGGGCAAGTAGTATACATAACAATAACTTGCTTTAATAAAACTTTTTTAATCCATGCTAGCGAAAAGATTATCATTTGCACTCACAGTGAATGTATTTTAAAATAATGATTTTTATTTGCGAGATACAGTCGTATAGTTAACCTGGATACAATACAATCTTGGTCAGTTTGCACCTTGTAACTTATCATGCGTGAATGGCAGGTACCTACAATCAATCGGGTGATATTTTCGTCTCTTTTGCGATCCTGTTATTTGACATAAGCGATACACACTACTGCAAGGATGCATACGCAAAGCGGCATCCGTTACATATACGGAGTTCGTGGATATATGTTTTTTCCTTAATAAATTTCGCATGATGAAAAAAGAATGAATAAATGATAACAATGCAAGGTTAGTTTCTTTCATTTTATTTTCAAATAAATGCATGTTTATCAATTTTTTTGTACGGTGCAAGGTGGTGGAGGGTACAAATTCAACACAAAATTATTTCGTGTTTTATTTGTATGGAATAATGGAGCAAATATGATTGACGATATTGACTGGTAATGACAAGCTTTTAATTTACGCGCGCACTCATTAAGACAACTTGAAAAATAAAAACAAACAACAAAATTAACTGTAAGAGCTTCATATTGCAGTAACTAAACACTGACAAAATGCTCAACATTATTCTCTCTCTCTCTCTCTCTCTCTCTCTCTCTCTCTCTCTCATGTGTAATCGAGTGTGCATCATATGCAGTAGTGTTACAACGTGAAGCCTAAAATTAAATATATTTGTTATAATATCTCATGTACACTACCGTTAGAAAAATGCATACGTATTCTGTAGAATATTATCTGTTAAGTATTATTGTTTTATAAATCAGTATTGATAATTTGACCGGAAGACTTATATTGAGGATGTCGTTGTGCAGATGCATATACCATTTTAGCATAAAAAATGTATATAAATATTTTAATTAGAACGAGCAAGATATGTCAGTTTGTGTTTTCTCTGATATATATGTACGTTATGAAATATGATTATTTTCTTTGAAAGAATATCATGATAGTTTGTTTAAATTTAGTGTTTTTCCTAAAACCTATTCCTAAAACGTATCTTACATAGTATCTACTTGTTATTTGAAGAAAACGAACTTGTTCAAACTATCGTTAAGTTGGGCCGAATTGTCTTTGGGCCAAATTGACTATAATTCGGCATATATGATACAACTTTCCCATCCGCTCACCCTATTCGATCCCACTGCATGAATCCACTTTTTTCCTCCTAGTAAACAGGGTCTTTCAGAAAAGAACCCCTTTTCCCATCATCACTCTTTTGGTTACATCCATATGCAACACAGTGCACCATATTTGCTGTACAACAACACTATCGTAAGATATATAAGATGGACATTTACGTGGGGAAATTAAACACTTGAATGGCTAGGTTGAATAAAAGGGATAAATGTACGTCATATTTGTTTATGGCACGCGGAAACTACCGATTTTTTACCGATATTGCCGAATAATGTTTTCATTTAAAAAAGCGGATTTTTAAGTCTAATTAAACATTTTTATGGTGTGCATAAATAACAAATGCGTTTTGTTTATGACTATAATAATATCACACGTTTGTACAATGTAGGTGGCCAGTGACCTTTACACCACATGCAAAGACTCTGATCCAGATTTGCAGAGATTACACCGTTCACCCATATGAAAAAACGCCCTTTTCCAGATCTGTAGGGAATACACCGCTCACGCCCTTTTCCAGATTTGCAGGGAATACACCGTTCACCCACATGTAAACGCCCTTACCCAGATCATCAGAGTTAACACTGTTTACTGGAAATAGTAAGTGCTAATACTGACAGAGATCTGCCAGTCTATAATGCAACAGCAGATCTGAATCCACATTATTATTCACAGTTGGTATATACGAGTGAAACATTTATGGCCAAGTTTAGATTAATGCATCAAAGATGACTTGAAACAAACCTGAGTTTACTGTTCATTGCCGGTCGCATTTGATTTTATTTAACACAGCAATTTTTAATCTATTATGACAAGGAATTCTAGAATCTAATTGAAATATTCATATTATTGATTTACTTTCTGAAAATGACATCTGATTCATGACTTGGGCAAGTCAAATGTCGCAAAGTTCTGCTGTTTCCAACAAATTTCGTTCTTCAAATATGCGAGGCTGTACAGTTTACCTTTGTCTGTCTTTGACAGAATATCCATTCTCCAAATCAGACCCCTTTTCTCTTTTGATCCAAGTGTTTTTTCAATAGTATCCTGTCCTATTTCATACTGGATTTAAATACATAATAAGCGTATTGTCTTGTATGCATTGAATCTATGTCATATATGCATTGTATTATGTGTTGGATGCATTGCTCTATGCGGTTTATGTAAAACTTTGATAAAACTATGCAACTGACTTGTCTCATATGTATATATATATATATATATATATATATATATATATATATATATATGTATATATATATATATATATATATATATATATATATATATGTAAAGAATACAAATCATATCGCGAATAACAGCCCTTTCAAGCGCACTGGCTTCAGCAAGGGATCACGTGTGTCAGGGATTGATATATATATATGCAATAAACTGACGACGAACAGTGCAAAACTAGTATCTAACTAGCCTGAGCGCTTTCGACTCTTAATGAGTCTTTTTCAAAGGCATATACAAAACATAGACAAAACAAACAAATAAGACACAAAAACCGTTGTGTTTGCAAAACTCTACATGGCTGTTTCTACATGAATTAAACCTTTAAATGTATTATGTCTCAACCAGCCTATATCAACTTGTTGCGGATACTGGAAAATATATGTATTAACCTAGAAATCGATGAGCCATAGCGGCATCTATTACTTTGTGTACATTTATGTAAGCGCAAATTATATCCCGGATATTTCATTCTTATAGTAGTAATTGAAGGCTACTAAGAAAATTTAGACAAGTTTTGAAAAGAAAATGTGTCGGCTGCAAAGGATAATTCCACTTGTGCATGGCTGTCTTTTTCTAGTCTTCTTGGTTTAAACCGCTTGGTTTCAATGTTCTAATGCGGCGTATCCAGTAAGATTCCATTTCCTTCCTGGTTTCGGAACTCCAGTTGGGTTGTTAGCAATTGCGATAAGTGTTATATCACTGAAAATGTTTCCAGGGGAGGAGAAGTGTTCTGCGACCGGGCTTCTGTACAGCTTCTTTGTCATCCAATCAGATCTATGAAGGCTGATCCTTTTGTGTAGCTTTTCAGTTTCTCCGACATACTGAAGGCTACAGATCTTACGTGTGATGAGATAAATTACATTCTCTAGATGACTTCATATCAAAGGCAAACAACTTCCATCCAGACTTTCTCTGGATGACTTCATATCAAAGGCAAACAACTTCCATCCAGACTTTCTCTGGATGACTTCATATCAAAGGCAAACAACTTCCATCCTTCAATAAAATTCACGGCAGAAATCTCCAACTCAAACCACGTTTTCCTGGACGAAACAACCAGACTGGTGGAAAACAAACTAGCTGTCATCCAGAACACTGCATTGGGAACATTCCATATAGCCAGACACTGAGGATACGCAGAATTTGCTCCGACGATGAAACATTCCTAGAAAGGTCTGAAGATCTATCTAAACATTTAATTTACCGAGGATACGACAAAGACCTGATTGCGGAGGCAACCCAAAGGGCTGAACAAATAAACCGCGATGACCTACTAAAATATGGAAAGAAGGAAAAGGCTGATAGGATACCATTTATCCTGACCTACCATCCAGACAACCCCAAAGTAGGTAAAATCATCGCGAAACACTGCCCCATCGTGGAATCGTCGGACGTACTAAAGCTAATCCTTCCGAACAAACCTGTAGTAGCCTACCGGAGACCAAAAAACCTCAAGGACATCCTAGTCAGGCCGAAGCTAACGCCAATCACTAGTCAAGACCACCTAGTCAATCTGGTCCCTGTGGCGATAAAAGATGCAAAACCTGTCAACATATGATAGAGACCAGGACATTTACTAGCACAGTGACTAGAGGAAAACGAAACATACATGGTCCAAAGAAAACGTTCAAAACAGAGAATGTAATTTATCTCATCACATGTAAGATCTGTAGCCTTCAGTATGTCGGAGAAACTGAAAAGCTACACAAAAGGATCAACCTTCATAGATCTGATTGGATGACAAAGAAGCTGTACAGAAGCCCGGTCGCAGAACACTTCTCCTCCCCTGGCCACACTTTCAGTGATATAACACTTATCGCAGTTGCTAACAACCCAACTGGAGTTCCGAAACCAGGAAGGAAATGGAATCTTACTGGATACGCCGCATTAGAACACTGAAACCAAGCGGTTTAAACCAAGAAGATTAGAAAAAGACAGCCATGCACAAGTGGAATTATCCTTTGCAGCCGACACATTTTCTTTTCAAAACTTGTCTAAATTTTCTTAGTAGCCTTCAATTACTACTATAAGAATGAAATATCCGGGATATAATTTGCGCTTACATAAATGTACACAAAGTAATAGATGCCGCTATGGCTCATCGATTTCTAGGTTAATACAAATATTTTCCAGTATCCGCAACAAGTTGATATAGGCTGGTTGAGACATAATACATTTAAAGTTTTAATTCATGTAGAAACAGCCATGTAAAGTTTTGCAAACACAACGGTTTTTGTGTTTTATTTGTTTGTTTTGTCTATGTTTTGTATATGCCTTTGAAAAAG